>OY751316.1:25000780-25187378 GCA_963564615.1 Rhorus exstirpatorius | reverse complement strand
TTGAGATATTTCGCTAACGATTTATGAAATTAAAAAAAAAAATCAATTTTTCGAAGCATCCAATGCGGTTGCTTCCCTCAAAAGATAATACGAATGCGATCCAATTTTATAAAGCGATCAGGAAGACGCAGTCCTAAGATTTTTTTTTTTATACATTAGATAGGAATTTTGTTTATCTCATACTTTGCAGTGAAATTTTGAAGTTTTAAAGCTCTTTCTTTTTTAATTATATTTTAGAACAGCGAATTATATTTCTCAATTGGCCGGTGCACTGCAGTACTGTCACAGCAGGGGCGTGATACATCGTGACATAAAGCCCGAAAATTTGTTGCTCGGTCTCAACGGTGAGCTCAAAATCGCTGATTTCGGATGGTCCGTGCATGCCCCATCGTCAAGAAGACACACCATGTGCGGAACGCTGGATTATCTTGCGCCTGAAATGGTCGCCGGAAAAACTCACAATCACACCGTCGACTTATGGGGCGTTGGTGTTTTATGTTACGAGTTCCTCGTCGGCAATCCGCCATTCCTCGCGGACACCTACGACGAGACGTACGTCAAAATAAAAAAGGCTCAATACACGTTTCCGAAATACGTAAGCTCGGGCGCTCGGGACTTTGTATCCAAGGTATTTATTCGTCGATCTATCAGATAAATTCCCCATCCCCCTTGTTTTTCGCTCCCATATCGAGGAGTTTTTGTTTTTCGCAAAACTTTTTTCTCTGTGACTGAAAAAAATTACATTTAAGAAAAAAAAAAAATTTCCCTTCATTTGGGCGCAAGCGTTTAAATTTCAGAGTTTAACATTACGAAAAAATTCATCGGTCAGGGGGAAAGGACGAAGAGTGCAACAACTTTTATTTCACGTATAATTTATTTAGATCGATAGAAAAAACAAAAATTATTTTTCACTGAAATATTGTGGATTCACGAAATAGTTACAATTTACTAAATTCTCATTCCATTAATTTAGTTAACGTATATATATTTTTTTAAAATATAATTTACTATGTTTTTTTCATAAATCGTTATGTTCATAAATTGTTTGTCAAAAAATTTCTAAAATGCTCAAATTCATTGAAACGAGAGATGAATTTTCCAGTAACGAAAAATCATAATAATCCTGCAAAAATAAACGATTGTGTTAATAAAATTGTTCATTTTTCCACGCTCGTAGCTGCTGGTGGTCGATCCCTCTCGTAGAATGTCCCTGGATCGTATTTTGACACATCCGTGGATCGAAAAGACGAAAACGCCTCGACCGACCAAAGAAAGTAGCGAATGATGGTGTAACTATCTTCAAATCGTGTCATCGAGAGATTGAAAAAAAAAAAACGAAAAAAAAAATATATATCTAATATGGTGCGTGGTATGTTAATCAAATTATATAACAACAGTGCGTTGTATGATTCGTGCGAATGGTCATTAAGGTTAGTAAAAACTTGAAATTCATTTCAATTTACCGCATATTTCACGATAAATTTAATTAATACGTCGTATAACTTGATATTTTTTATGCACGCGAATATATTTACCACCGAGTTTTATAAGAATAAAATGCGATTTTATAAGATTATAAAATATTCTCATAATTTATCCTCTCCGAAAGGGACTTTTTCTGGTGCAAAAAACAAACGTTGCGCTATTTGCTTAAAAATAGAACAAAAAATATTGGCAAATTCACGGGGAAAACAAAAATGTTCTCCCCGTTGCGACAGAGTCTGATAATTCTTTTTTTTTTTGCATTTCATAATTTTTCAAATAAAACATGTGATACGGATCACTATCGTATTTAAGATAATCCCGAAACGTTTATCTTCGCATAATTCAAGATTTTAGCGATACTCGTTAAACGAACTTTTTTTTTTTTTTTAATCTTAGTTATCTTATCCCCTAATTGCGTCAGAAGAACGACCAAGGAGGCGATATATTTGGTACATGAATTATGATTATCGCTAATGAAAAAAAAAAAAAATATTGCTCGAAATCATTAGTTATGATTTAACTTGAATATTTATTTTTGTATTTTGATGGTTGTAACTATATTATCAACAAGTAACCTATACAGGTTTCCTTTTTAATATTTACCATTTCACGTGGGTCCTTGTAGTTTAACTTTTACCTGAACTTTATAAAAAAAAACAACAATATATTTACGATGAAATCTCTAAATTTCGTTATATTTTATGTCATATGCAAAATATTACGCAATTTATCCATGATAACAAATACAATTGCGATATCATCTGTGTTATCGTCGTCGAATGTGCGTTTGAGTTTTTCTATCAGAGTAGAGATCATCGAGTGCGGATGGCGTACAGTTTTTTCGGGGTTGATCACACCAGACGGGATCGTAGTCGATGATTACCGTTCAGAGATCAACTATCCCTTTCGTTTCGCTCATAGAGTCGCTCGAATATTTATTTGAGAAATTCCCCAAAAAAAACGACCCCGCTTGTGAAAAAAAAACCACTCCCCCAGGAATAGAAAACTTATTTTTTGGCATGTGCGCCCGTAAATCGTGCGAAAAAATAACGAGTTTAATGCAGATCAGTTCAAATTTTGCAAATTCTGTCCGACATATTGGGTCGGCCATTTTGAATTTTGGAATTCTGACTCCAGATTCAAAATCAGAGAGCCAAAAAACCCCAAGATATTGAGTTTAATGCAAATCAGCTTAAATTTTGCCATTTCTATCCGATATATTGGGTCGGTTATCTCGAATTCTCAAATTTTGACTTCACATTCGGAATCAGCGACACGAAAAATCCCAAGATACTAAGTTTATTGCGAATCAGCTCAAATTCTGAAATTTCGGTCTGCCATATTTCATCCGCCATATTGGATCTTGGGAAATTCAAAAATATGACATCATATTCTCATTACTGGCATGATAGACAAGTAATTCCAGCAGAAATGAATATTCCAAAAAAATTACCCTCAAAATTATACACATTTTTCAAATTTTGTCATTTTTGACGATTTTTGAGAAGGTGTGCACAATAAAGGGTAGCTCCGCGGGGGGACGGTGATTTTTTTTTTGAGTTAGTCCTATTCTTTGTCTTTAAAACAAGCCCTTAACGAACGCTCTGCGTTCATTTTTGTGGAAGTTATGAATTTTCAAAAATAGTGGTACATATATGTACCGAAAACACATATGTCGCGAAAAACCATCGCTAATTAACGGTCTGCGACAACGATGTTGCCTGCGACTCTTCCAACAATTGCACGAGGATGATGTTGCTATCTTAAAAGATCTTGGGATCGATTTCTATCGCATATCTCTCGGTTAGTCCCGAATATTGTCGACCGGTTTCGCTAATAAGATCAGCAAAATAATGGTATATTCGATATTACAAGAATCTTCTGGACGACCTTAATGGCAATGGCATCGAACCTTCGTTCACCCTCCATCATTTCGATCATCCTGCTATTGCAGAAAATTGATCGGGATTTTTGGAGTAAAAGAATTAATTTTAGGAGATTATTTCCTGCAGCATTTTTGTGCTCACCTCATATAAGTTACGTAGTAACATCAAAACTTCATATAATTCGTGATGAGTTTTCAGCTGGAGAGCTTTTTTCCTTTATCGTGATTTTTTTTCATCGAACTTCATAAATACATTCGAATTTTATTCAATTTTTAATGTTTCCAAAAATGCGCGCTGTATACAAGCCTGCAGCTCGGTCACACATTTCGAGCCGGAGAGCCTCAAAACTGCATGCAAAGAAAAATAGAACCCCGCTGAGGGATGTTCGCGGTATTGTGTTGTCGGCGATTACTGATCTGTGTCGGTCATTTCTGTCAAAAGTGCGAAGAACGAGTACGAGCTTCGTAATATCTAGAAATTTACAAAAGTCGTTTACATATAACATATTAGGGTGTGTCGAAAATGGACTTTTTTTTTCTTCGCTCCTGCCACTCAAAACTTTAGATTTTGACATTGAAGAGGCCCTCGTTCAAGGAGGGCGCTGTAACTTGAAGTTTAGAGGTCTCTCAACAAGGATTTAGGTTTCACGTCTAGTTAACACGTAAAAAATATTGTTTTTTTCGTTCAAAATGATGTCAGGCAACCGAAAAATTGGAGATGTCTGTGTTTCTTGGCTTATTTGAAAGTATATGACTCATCCCCTGAACAATGATAGGTCGTTTTTCGACTTACCTCGTTCCAATTGTTTTTTTACGCCACTTTTCGACCATAATAGTCACTTTTTCAAATTTACAAAGTCTCCAAGGTATCAATGAGTCCAAAATTAATTGCTACAAGTATTGATTGTTGATTCGAATATAAATAACCAATTCCAAAAATAGGTAAAACATACAAAATTTCTCAAAATAAATATGGTTTTTTGAATAAAATTGAAGATACAGAAATACGGAATTCAATTTTATTCAAAAAACCATGTTTATTTTGACCTCTTTAATGTCAAAACCTAAAATTTTAAGTGGTATAAAAAATATGTGTGTGTGTGTATATACATATAGATTTATATATTACATACTGCAATGAAAGTTTCCATTGACATCGTGTAAAATTTAGCAGCTTGCAGCTTGAGAGGCTTCTTCGATCGCATCAATGAAATTATCATTAGAGGAATAACTTCCTTTGTATGGTCATCCTCCCAGCCAGATAGCCACTGGCTCGTCGATAACGAGGCACTCTTCGAACATTTACAGCGCGAGGAAGATAAAAATTAGAAACTGCAAAAGATTTCTAAATGTTTTACTCGCATTGCACAAAAAAAAACCATTTTATCATGCAATTATGTACGATCGTATGCTTTTATGGTTCCATGATGTATTATCACACGACATAATATAAGAACGACACAATATATTATACTAAAAAGTATATCTCATGAAAATCACACGACAAATGTGTATACAGGTACTTTATTAATCTCAAAATCTACGATATCTACAAATTTCTTATCAAACTTTTTAAAAACGAATATATGCATGTATTTATATAAATATACGACAAGAATTAGTTTAGTATATCCATTACAATCAAGTAACATGTCAATAATGGTATATTAAAAATATTTTAATAGTTCTCAGTAATCGTACCGTAATACAGTAACAGGATAGTAACTCAAAGACGTCTGCAAGACATTTGATAGTCGTCAGTTCCATCAGTGACAACTTTAAGGGAATACTTAACTCCAAAAAAAAACAATTTTTTCCCTATCCGTGCTAAAAATGTGAAAAAATTTACGCATGTACTGTTTTTACACCAGAAAACTGATCTGCAATCAGATCGATGATAAGCCAAGAACAATTCCAGAGATAAAAATATATTTTTGTCCCAAAAATTTGATTTCATGAAAAATCTAACGCTTGCTTTTTCCAAACTGTTTTTTGAACGCGCGCGTAAAGTTTCAAGGTTCTGTGTTGATTGATACAGGGGAAGTAATCTATATGAAGAAAAAGATAATCGTTTTTCATTTACGCAAGGTCTGTATCTGAGCAATTGTCTCCTTACGCAAACATGTCTGAGCATGCTATACATTTATTTAGCATGTTTTACTACTCGAAATTAAAATTTTAGCATTTTTTTGATAATATTCAATTAGAGTCGACTCCTCCCGGGGAAAAAAAAATGTTTTCACATGGTTAGATAAAATTCTACAACATTATATCTCATTAATTTAAAACATTGTGAATTATAATGCCAGTGATGCTTTGTCGTGTGATATTATATCGTGTCACGTTCTTAGATCACGTCTTATCATCGTACTTGCAATTCAAATGGCAAATTAACACTTTAGGAGAGAGCCGTTTGGGGGCTCCCTTCTAGACGTATAATTGACCACTGGCAACAAAGTCAGACTCTGCTGCCACTCGAGGGACAATTTTCGGTTCGGTAAAGGAGACTTTGAGCTTTTTTATAATCGAGAAAAAAATAATAATTGATCTACCGAATGTTTAATGGAATAATTTGACATTGATGTAGAGAGCGATTCTAGCTTCAAAATATATACCCTCGATGACCCTATACTTTTTCAATAAAAATTATTCACGAATACTCGATCGCTCTTACGATTTTGTTTACCAAGATTTATTCAATTTATTCTTTTCGTATTATTTAGTCGTATCAACTGTGCTATATTTCTACGGCGTCTGTTATTTGAAATAGATTTTTTCGAATAACAGCTGAGAAAAGATCGTAGAAATTTCACAACAGCGCTGACTGTATATATTTCGTTTTAAATTGTCTGAGCATATACGTAACTTTGAAAATATATATAGATTTATACTTACTTGATACATCAAAGCATTGCCAGTCCAGCACCAGTTTAGTAACTGAGAAAATGCTGCTCCCAGATATACGCTGAATTTTAGCAGACTGGATAAATTCTTTGCACCCTAATGGTAATAATGAAATAATTATCAACGAAACGCATAACCGAGACACAATCTTCAAAGTTAAGCAGCAGTGTTGCTGTGTCTTCATTGTTCGATTGCGTGATCGCTTAGAACACACGCTACGTATTCGCCAGCAAAAAAAAACCATCGTTATGAATCAAAAGAAACCAAAAGAATCAGGAAAAAATTTATCGGCTCGGGTTTTCGGCAGTTCCTCGTGCAAAAGTGCGATGCAGCAGCGAGTGCATTTAGGAAAGAGAGTGGGCTGTGGACACTCTGGGCAAGTCTCACGGAATGAAATGGACGTAAAAATTGGAAGGATTAATAACGAAATGAGTGGATGAGATACGTAAAAGGCAAAAGATGCCGTACCATTGGAAAACTAATTAAAAAAACAAATGGGAAGAGACGCAACAATGTGTAAAATTATACGATACATGGAGACACTGTGAAAATAATTGTTTTTGCTGATTAAAATGGAACACGTACCAGAACAGCTTGAAAACCGGTGAGACAAATCATGGAGAAGCTTGAAATTAATTGAACGAACATACCGGTACCGAACAATTCGTTCAGTTCATCGACCCCATTGATGATACGCTGATGATTAATTGTGCACGTTTTGAATCGTTTTACAAAACAATCATTATCGTCAACGGACCGAGCCTCGTTATCGTTAAACGGAATGAAGCCGGTAATCTTGACTCCGGTTCCCTTCGTAATGGTCGATGGGACAGGTGATTCATTTGTTTCTATCGTCGTTGCGAGTCTCGTTTTTATATTATTGTCGTGCAATCTCCTCGATCCCAGACAATTTTCGTAATTAGCATTCAGTACGACGAGCTGAACGATCGTCCATTTGTAGAGACCGATGACCATGCTGTCCATACCGATTATCGCCACTAGGCCGATGCTAACGGCGCAAGCTTGCAGTGCAAAGGCAATCTGATGCATAGGAAATTTCTTAACGTCGAACGGATAACGGGCACGTAGCGGTAGATCGCCATCTTCGACCGGAACTAAAAATATCAGAGCGATCGACAGCATACCACCGATTGCCCAGAAACCATGGAGCAATAATTTCTCGTAGAAGCTGCATTCTCGCACCAATGCACTTACTCCTGGATCTGCAAAAAGAAAAATGCGAATTAATGAAAAAATTAATGAAGCCCCCGTCGTGTTTCTATTTTTTTTTTTTTTTTGTTTAGCTTCGATAGCGTTGTCGATGTTATACGCTCATGCTCGTGTAATTTTATAGATTTTTTTTTATTTCGTTTTTTTTTTTTTTTTCAAAAAATCACCCCACCAATGACGGGGTACTTTTGTTAACTAAAAATAACACTGACCGTTGGAGCGATTGAGAGCTTCGATAGGATCGTGAATTATTTTTATGACGGATTTGATGCGTTCTCGATGTTTTTGAAAAGTGCAGATTTTAAATATAATTATGAAAATCCCAGCTAGGATACAACCGTCATCGGTCAATATTATCAGATCGTCGTAATTTGAGCAGAGATCGGCAAATACCGCGATGGCAAGTATACAGATTACGATTATGACGGATTTGTTATAAATTTTGTATATATATCCCCATACGGGAGCCGAATCGTTCGTGGAAATCCAGAGACCTGAGAACCTGAATTAAAAAAAAAAAAAATTAGTTATATACATAGTCGGAGACGGATGCAACGGACAAGGGAAACGGTTTTGGTGTTATATCGACAGAAAGGCAAAAGCTAGTAGACAATTGTATCGAGAATCAAGGGAGTCATTGATGGGTATTATTAGTTAGCAGGGTTCCGAAAATATTCAACAATTAATTGCGAGAGTGCAAAACTGCATGCTTTTCTCTTGATACTTTTTTTTTTTAATTGATTTTTCGTTTTTTCTAACCCTTTCGTGCCCAACTTATTTCCAGGATAATTTTGAACAAGGTCAGGGTTGAGTACGAAAGATCAGGGGTTCCAGATGTGGGAAAAAAATATTTCATAATTTTCCCTATCTTTAAACGACCCTTATGCATGAAAAACCACCCCTCAGGAATATAAAATTTATTTTTTGGTATGCGCGCCCGTAAATCGTGCGAAAAATCGTGAAATGAAAGGAAAATAAATACTACGAGTGAGAAAGTTATATGAAATCAGAACAACCCCTGAAGTGCCATGATCAGTCAATTTTCATCTAATTCAGAATTTCTTCATCATTTCACATCCGAATGATTCGGTTACGTAAAAAAGTTGCACAAGTATTTCTTTGAGGAATTCCCAAAAAAAACTCCCAAATAAACGAGTTTCGCGCAGATCAGTTCAAATTTTGCAAATTATGTCCACCATATTGGATCGGCCATTTTGAATTTTGGAATTCTGACTCCAGATTCAAAATTAGCGATCCAAAGAACCCCCAAGATATACTGAATTCAATGCAAATCAGCTTAAATTTTGCCACTTCTGTCCGTCATAATGGGTCGGCCATCGTGAATTCTCAAATTTTGACTTCAGATTCGGAATCAGCGACACGAGAATCCCTAAGATACTAAATTTATTGCGAATCAGCTCAAATTTTGAAATTTCGATCTGCCATATTTGATCCGCAATCTTGGATTTTGGAAAATTCCGAAATACGACACCATATTCTCATTACTGGCATGATAGACAAAAGTAATTCCAGCAGAAATGAATATTCCAAAAAAAACCACCCTCAAAATTATACACATTTTTCAAATTTTGTCATTTTTGAGAAGGTGTGTACCATAAGAGGTAGCTCCGAGGGGGTCGGTGATTTTTCTGGAGTTAGTCCTATACTTTATCTTTAAAATAAGCCCTTAACGAACACTCTGCGTTAATTTTTGTAGAAGTTATGAATTTTCAAAAGTAGTGGTACATATATGTACCACTAGGCACGAAATGGTTAAATGTAAATATCGAAAGAAGAAATTAACTCGTTCCAAGAAAATTCTTCTTACAACCGTTATTTCAACTAACATGTAGATTTTAAATGAATAAATTTATTTGACATGCAAAAATACAGTACGATACTCGAATCAAATATATATATTTTTTTTCATCTAATAAACTTCTAGTTCATTTGAACAATAAGTGAAAATGAATATACGAGTATAGTCGATTCATCTGAATTATATAAAAAAAAAATTGATTCACATAATTTTTAGAATAATGCTCCAGTCGTAATATTGTTCGGTGAAATAATTATTTTACCTCAGAGAAGCGATCATGGCATCCAGTCCCTTGCGATGCGTCGATCTGACAGAATTCATCGTTTCCCTCATACTAAAACACTCTCGGACGAAGCAAAAGTCGTCTGACTGTGAAAGCTAAAACGCAGCTATAGATCAAATTATACGTATCGTACGAAGATTCTACCCGTGAAGCAATTTATTCAATGATATATTCCAACGCGCGAGATTCTTCTTTCCCGTATCAATCTCAAAATCGCGTTGAAATAAAACTGCCAACGCATATATAAAATAATACCGCAAATAATTCGTTAAGTATACCGATGATTTTTACATTCGTATGCTTTTCCCTCCTTGGATTCTCAAAAGCCTTTTATTTCAAGAGCCCTCGGAACACTTTTCTTACTGCTGGAAAATTATTGCTAAACTTCCGGGTGATATGTTACTTCGAAATTTTTCCTGAGGTTTTCGCCAAAGTTTCGAGCGCAGAGCTGCTCATTTGAACGTTCTATAGAACGCGATAACCCGTGATTTAAGTGAATTACATATATGGCGCAAGAAGACCGAGTAAAGTCCCAGCAGATTTCATACTTTCGGTATAAAACGTTTCTTCGATTTTACACCTCTCACTCATGGCCTACTCAATTATTGATATGCATCGGGGGAGCCTCCTGTATTTTACAAAGATTCTCGTCTTCTCTGTATAATTTTTTTATGAATTTCAAATTACGTTTGTATTCCTTTCTGCCGATCGAATAAGCGAGGTATAATCATCCAAGGAGCATGGGACTATGGAGTATCAACCCTTTTGGCAAACGTAAAGTGTTATCGAAGATATTCATGTGCAATTTTCTCTCGTCTGCGGAATACCGTGAACCCATATTCACCCCCTTTTTTTTTTTTCTTCTTCTTCTCTCGAAGAGTGCTATTATTTTAGCTGTTTCGCACGCATGCGTGGAAATCTCACACGGGGAGTACACGCGGAGTCTCAGTTGTCAGTTCGAAACGAAAGGATGAGTTTGCGGCAGAGCGCGAATGAGTTCGTGTGAGGATACGAAAGAAAAAAAAAAGTTACCACGAATTTAAACGTAAAATGCGGTGCGCGGTTGCGGTGTTGATTTTTTTTTTTTTTAATTCGAAAAGTCACACTCGTGTTCATACTTTGTGGCTATGGATTTCAAGGTATCCGATTGGTTTTCATTGCACCTTGGCTTGAAGTATTCACAAATTTGCCAGTCGGAAATTTTTTTTCGCGCTCTCGTCACGCTTTATTTTTCTTGTCTGAATGTAATTTTTTTTTTTTTTTTTTTTTTTTTTAAACTATGTCGTGCCCGCGAATTTCGTCCCGAGGGGATGAAATCGTCGAGGACGAGTTTGCGAGTGATTGCCAAGGCTGAGTAAATCTCCAGCTCGAGTATTACAAAAAAATACGGTCAAGTTAATTCGCGAAGATATAGAATTAAGTTGCAATGACGTTCTTGATAATTAGGAGTATGAATGAATTTTTTTTTTTTTTTTCAATCATTGGGGCGCATAATGTAGAGTAAGTAAAAATAATGAGGACGTATTTTTTTATTTTTCGTTAAAAATGACAGATGCACCTGTTATAGGCAATTTAATTTCACGGATTTTGATATATATATATATATATATAGCGTAACATGTGTGACGTCATAATGTTATATTTTTCAATTTGTTATATTAACGTCAATTTTGATTCAAATAAAGAAAAATAAAAAATACGTACTAAATATTTTTTCCTAAACTACCAGATTTTGAAATAAAAAAAATTCATTTATACTTCCAATTTGCCTCGAGACCAACCAACCGACCAACCGACGACTCAAGACTCCCCTTTGTTTGATTATTCCCTGCTTTTATAGTTTAATGGCCTTTCGGTTGACTCCCAAAAAGATTATATCGCGCACGATGTCTGGTCAGCGATATATCGCGAAAAGTCAGGCTTTAGAAACGCCACGTTTGTACAAATTGCTAAAATCGTGCTTCGTTATTCTTTGCACAATCGATTGCTAAATATCACGATTCCAAATGTTTCGAAACGTTTGTAGGAATACTCGGGCATAAAGATCTCGATGAAGAAATTAATTTGCCGAAAAAAAAAAAAAATTATTTTCTCAAATTGCCAGGTTTTCTTCATCATTTTATAAAAATTTTGAACTAGTCTATCCATGTAAGCGTCTCGTATCAGCTCGAAAGTGTAAAATTTCATGGTTTTACCGTCTGAAGAAATTGAGTTAAAACAATTTACGCGTGAACTGAATTTTTTTTTCCCCCCCCCGCTCTAAATCTGATTTCTTTCTTTCGCAATTCGGGAGGAAATTATCGACATACGAAATTGATAAAGGCTGTGCGTTTCGTGAAAAAAAAAAAGAGTTAGTATGACGATTTTATGCATCGATACTGCGAATTACATGTTTATTAACAAGTACAGATGAATTTAACATTATTGGTAAAATCGAAAGAAAATAAGGATACCGATCTCACGTTTCCATGGCCTCCATTGTTGCATCTATCATTGGCGCATCGACCGGAGAATCCATCGGTACTATTTCCGGTGATTTTTTTATTGGCGCATACATCTTCTGTAATTTCTCGTAATGCTTCACGTCCTGAAAAAAAGAGAGAGAGAGAGAGAATCAGCGGAATTAGCCGCAAGGACTCGAAGTGAATTATCGGAATTTAAAAAAAAAAAAAAATTCAATGCACGGAAAGTTCATTTCGAGACGCTAATGTAACAAAAGCTGTTGTGCGTTTTGCTGCTTTTCCAAAAATATCACTCCCACCCTATTGGCCAGCGATACTTTAGAATTTACTTTATTTTTTATTTTTTATACGGAATAGTGAGAATGGAATAGCGTCAGTTGGAATTTTGCGGCAGTGATCGGTAAATGTTTCTCTGTCAAAAAGGTGTTCAGATGATACGTAGAAATTTTCAACAAGTGTTGTAGAAAATTCGAAAAATTACACAATTTTCAAGGCGTATTCTGATCCGTTAGTTGGGACGCATGTTAATCTTTTTTTTTTTTTTTTTTTTTTTCAAGTTTCGTCTCACATAATTCGACTATATATTCTTTGTTTTTTTCCCGAAAAGAAAGCTTACCTTCTCGCGTACAGACGGTTTTACTTTTTCAAATGCAACATCGAGATGTCGAATAGAGACCTCAGCGATACTCGTCGATTCTTCCGAATTTTCGGCCATCGATTCGCGGAGTGCTTCGGTAGCGGCCTCGCGAACCAAGGCACACAGATCGGCTCCCGAATATCCCTCGCAGTTGCTGCTTTTGCCAATTTCCTCGAGATCTACGCTTGTCGCGAATCTCGGTTTGGTACCGTTCTTTAAACGAAAAAAAAAAAAATAAAAAAAAAATAAAAAATAAAAAATTAACAGAGTAAATGTATCTTTGTGGCCTGTTTGATATTTTAACAGCCGCAATTTTGTTTTGACACAATATTTTGAGAATGAGATTTCTTGAATTAGGAATGATAAACTGCTGGAATTTCTTAATTTTACCGCTAGAGGCGCTACTGCACTGGGGGGTGTTGTGACGTCACTATCACGTGAAATTCAACTCAATTTTCAAGCTGGTACAATTAATTTAATAATGATAAGTAACTGAAAAAACCTATGCAAATGATGTTTTCAAAGAATCATCTTTTAAATCGTTTAAAAGTTGAAAATAATGCAAATTCTCTATTGTCAAAAAAGAAAACAAAAAAAAAAAAAAGCCATTTTTCGAAACGCGAAAAAGGAATGACGAAGAGAGAAATTATAACGTTTATTACCTTGGTCAGAGCCTTTAAAATATCCACTCGATCGCTGGCAGTCGGCAGTCCAACGTAGAGAATTTTGTCGAGTCTTCCCGGTCTTAGAATCGCCGGATCAATGATATCGGGACGATTGCTTGCAGCCATAAGATAAACGCCTTTTCGTCCATCCATACCGTCCATTTCGGTGAGCATTTGATTAACGACTCGCGACGTCGACGAATTATCACCGTCCGTACGTTTCGGGCACAGAGCATCGAGCTCGTCGAAAAATATGACACACGGAGCAGAATTTCTCGCTCTTACGAAACATTGCCTCACTGCTTTTTCACTCTCGCCGACATACTGAAGAAAACAAAAAAAAAAAAACGTATACGATTCAACGAATCCGCGTTAAATATTATCGAAAACTTTTCTAAAAGTTTATCGAACGAATTCGTTTTTTTTTTAATTTTTTAATTTTTTTTTTTTTTAATTTCGTATTCTCACCATGTTCAGCAATTCGGGTCCCTTGACGGAAATAAAATTTATTCCAGCCTCGTTGGCAATGGCTTTGGCGAGCAGAGTTTTGCCACAACCGGGCGGACCGCACAGCAACACTCCCGTTGGTGTATTCAGGCCAAAAGCTTCGAATCTCTCGGAATGTCTGACCGGGGCCTGTAAATTCCATGAATTTTAATTTTTCCAATCAACGCTCGACAATTCTTTGTTTTTCGCTTTTTTTTTTTTTTTCTCTCCTCTCTCTCGCACGATTCGATCAAGCGGATTGAGGCAAAGTGAATTTTATTCACGCAAAGTTTCCTCGTATAAATATATTTTACATAGACACAATCTTTGAGAGATCTTTCAATCTTGTTGGATGCAAAAAAAAAAAAAATAAATCTTCTCGGTAACATTGTCGGAAAGTCAAGAAACTTTTTTTGTTCAGAGGAAAAAAAAGATTGGGGCCTGGGATTAAAGAAAGGGTTTGGGAAGGGCTGGAACAAATTATTATAAAACAAGGGGAAAAAAATTAAAGCATAAATCGAGCTTAATGCATTTTTTTTTTTTTCTTCTTCTGTGTATAGAGAACTGAGAGAACACTTGCCAATATAGCCATTTGCAGTTCTTGTCGTATGTTCTGAAGGGAGCCAATATCGTCCCAAGTGACATCGGGCACTGTTGCGAAACCTTCCCTCTTCGAGGATGGTTGCACGACTTTAAGGGCATTCATAAAATCGGATCGTTCGATTTGCAAATTCGCCAAATGTTCCGGCGACAATGGAGCATCGTTGTGAAGCCACGTAAGCAAACCCGTCAATTTATCGGCTGTGTTCTTCTTCGGTGTGGTCGATTCCGGCAACGTCATCTCATTCGATTCGGTTTCGGCTTCGATCACACTCACGGATGGAACAACTTCTTTCTGGATCTCGTTTGCCTCAACGGTCAAATCTTTATCATCGCTCGTCCCTTCTTTTTCACATTCCGCCTCGTTGCTGCAACCTTCCATACCATTTACCGCTGAAACTTGCAGGGATTCTTCAACTTCGGGCACATTTTCATCATTTTCCGTAGGTTTGTCATTCTCTTCGTTTCTCAGGCTATCGAAAACTCTGATCGAAAAAGAAAGAAAAAAAAAAAAAAAAAATAAATAAATAAATAAATGTATTATTCAAAACTCTGGTCGGAAAAAAAAAGATTTTAGTGGAAAAATAATAGGCCCAGAAGACGAGAATCGACCGGAACGTCGAGATCTTATGAAGTTTTGAATTTTTTTTTAAGTTTTTTCGAAAAATCTTTGCAATTGCTCTGTTCTCCGAAAAATTTTTTAGGCACAGGGCTAACTTTTTTAATACAATCTTTGATAAACGAAAGAAAAATCGCTTTTTCCGGCCTTCCGATCAGTTGCATAAGTCCTCGATGATATAATAACGAACCTGTTGACCGCCGCCATCGCTGCTTCCGTCAAAAGTGCAACGAGATCTGCACCAACGAAACCCGGTGTCAGAGACGCGATTTCCAAGAGGCTCACGTCATTCGCGAGCTTGAGCTTCGCTGCGTGAACGGCCAGTATACCCTGACGTGCCTCCTTGTCGGGTATACCGAGCGATATTTCACGATCGAAACGTCCCGCTCTTCTGAGCGCAGGATCGAGTGCCTCGGGTCTGTTAGTTGCTCCTAAAACGAGCACGGTCTCGCCGTTCTCCTTTGAGCTCAGATCTGGAACGTGAATTTGAAAAAATTAAAAAAATAAATAAAATATCAATGACGCTGTTGCTGCGAGAATCCTTGGATTTTCCTGATGTTTCAATTTCAATGGGAATAATTACCGTCGAGGCAGGACAGTAACTGGGCAACGATTCGTCGTTCCATTTCTTTCTGGGCGGTAGCTCTAGGAGTTGCGACCGCGTCGACCTCGTCGAGGAAAAGAACGCACGGGGCAATCGCGACAGCCTGATCGAACAGTTCTCGTATACGTGATTCACTCTCACCGGATACCCCGGCTATTAGTTCTGGCGCTGCCACTTTTATCAGAGGCACTTTCAACTCCTAAAAGTACAAAAAAAAAAAAAAATTGACAATCATAAAACAGGCACCTGTGACTATAAAACGTTATTTTTTTAATTTAATTTTTAAAAATCTGAAGTCTTGTCCAAATGTATTTGTAACAAACGTGCGTTGGACACTTCAACGAGAATAATGAACGATTGAACATTCAAATTTTGAATTAATCGAGGCGTCATAGAAATTTCAATTCTTTTGTTTCAATAATTTTTCGCTATTTGCGATGCAAAACAAAAATTGGAAAAAAAAAAAATGCAATTTTGACCAACGTTGTTTGGTTGTAAGATTTAATGAAAACTCATGATTTATAAATTGCCAGAAGTAATTTCAATGGAATAAAAAATTAAGTGACATCATTCGAGGTAATTTTAATTCACTGAAAAAAAATTTCAATTTTCGCCAGTAATTGTAATTATGTTTAAAAAAATAAAAATTTTAATCCTCGTAATGCGCGCGAATGGTATATTATAGGGTGTGTTGAAAATGAACTTTAAAGGACATTAAAGAGGTCAAAATAAATATAGTTTTTTTGAGAAATTTTGTATGTTTTACCAATTTTTGGAATTGGTTATTTATATTCGAATCGACAATCGATACTTGTAGCAATTCATTTTGGACTCATTGGATACCTTGGAGACTGTAAACTTGAAAAAGTGACTATTGTGGTCGAAAAGTGGCGTAAAAAAAAAAATTGGAACAAGATAAGTAAAAAAAACGACCTATCATCGTTTAGGGGATGAGTCATGCTTTCAAATAAGCCAAGAAATACAGACATCGCCGATTCTTTGGTTGCCTGACATAATTTTGAACGAAAAACAATATTTTTTACGTCTTAATTAGATGGGAAACCTAAATCCTCGTTGAGCGACCTCAAAACTTTCAAGCTACAGCGCCCTCCTTGAACGAGGACCTCTTTAATGTCAAAACCTAAAGTTTTGAGTGGTAGAAGCGAAGAAAAAAAAAAGTCCATTTTCGACACATCCTAATATATACATATATATATATATATATATATATGGATATATATATATATGTATTTTTTTTTCTATCTTATTCTCATATCCATTGTAAAAAATAACGAATACTGGACTCACCCCGGCGATGGCATGTGCTAATAAAGTTTTTCCACAACCCGGTGGGCCATGAAGCAAAAATCCTCTTGGCGGCGATATTCCCAATTGCTTGAAGATTTCCGGATGTCTTATGTGGACCAACAGTCGGCAAACGGTTTCCAAAATTTTCGTGCTACCTCCGAGATTGGCAAACTTAACTTTCGACTCGAAGCTTCTCGTTGCACTGATTTTCTTTTTTTTCATTGTCGTATTTTCATCGACGTCTTTCTCTCTCGGTCGTTTTTTCGTTTTAACATTCGCCGCGTAAATCGAATCTTCCTTATTCTTTAAGAAAAAATATCATTATTATTATTATTATTGTTTAATTAATCATCGCAATGTACGAAAAAAAAAATTGGGCTATTTTCTTATAATTTGTGGAAAAACGATGAGTCGTGTCTAGGCAGACTCACCAATGCCAAACTTCTGGCTTCTTGTTGCACGGATGATGCTTTCGAAGAGTTGATATTGGCGCAAGAATGAGCGGCTGATACTTTTGTCTCGTCATGCTCACGTTTCCTCATGCCCTCCATGGTATGTTTTTCGCTCTCGTCATCGCTACTGATATCGATGAGTTCCTTGTCGCTTGCATTTCCATTACGACCGTCAATTTTTTTTTTATAGAGCTTCATCAATTGCTTGCTCAACGGATCGCGTAGCGTATCGGACTGCGCGCGTTTGACAAGAAAGATCATCGATATTTCAATTGCACGATTATCATTGAATGTCGCAAAATTATTTTTACCACGCAAAATTGAACAACGCCAACTAGTCGAATCGTTAAATCGGATGGAAAAATTAATTTTACTACGCTGCAAGGTGCAAGGGCCGTTGATGCAACTAAGCTCGGAAGAATTTTTGATTATCCTTGGTATAGGAAAAAAATTCGTAAGTATAACATCATTATTTTTTATGATTATGCGGACATTAATATTTTTTTTTTCAATTTTCACGCATCGCCGCTCGTTCTCTCATTCAAAGGATGAAATTACCGATCGGATTGTCTAATGTGAGTTTTTGTTGAAGAATCGATGTAATTTTCATGCCGCAGATAATATAATTGTAGAAGAAAATACATTCCTTCGAAATGATACGAATATTTTTCTCCGGATAACCGATTTTTTTTTCTTCTTTTTGCGAATAAATAAATTTGAATAAATAAAATTGAATACGGTTTTTTTTTCTAATTTATAATTCCTGAATGGAGAAACTTGCGAAAGGAATTTTTTTTTTATATCAGAACATACTTCGACCGCGACCTCGTCGTCGTCCTCCTCCTCATCCTGCGAGCCATCAGATTGTTTACTGAAATTCTCCGTAACTGCGTCGTATGCTCGACGAACCATGGCTCGAAAGGAGCTTCGTTTCCTTGTCTGATAATCGCGATATCTTCTTTGCAAACTATCCGCCATATCGTTAACGTCTATGTATACCTTCTCTTCATTCTCATACATGTACTGGAAATGAAATATCATTCGAAAATGTTGAATAGGTCACGAGCGAGCATTAGAAAAAAAAAAAAAAAATCAATTTTCACTAAAGTTGGAAAAACAAAAAGAATTAGATATTTCCTGGCATTGATCGATCGATGCAATTTGACGAACATAGCGTCCTCCAGAAGGAGGCTAACGAGATTAGTCCGAACGGGTATTCCAAGACTCGAATTTCTAGAGAGACAATGTTCGAGCAAGAAATGCAACGTGCGGAAAGTTCAAGCTTTCATTGTTTTTATTTCCCCATCATCAAAAGGATTTAAAACTCCGTCGGATGATTGACAAATAGTTTTTTCTCCGAGATGATTGAAATTTCAAGAAAAAAAAAAGAAAAACCAAGTTCACGAGATTACTAATTTATCATTCAAAAGTTTGGACCATGTTCGAAACAAAAGAACGTATTGAAATTTTTCCAATGATAAAAATCAAAATCATGATGTTTAACATCGTTTTAAGCCTGGATTCTCGTGTATAGTTCTATAGTTGACAAGACATTCGTGACAATAATGATGTTTTTGAATAACTTTTTAAAATGAAAACAGACTAATTTTCTGCCGTTATTTCCAAAGTACACTGGAGCTCCTTTGACTGCCCGCTTTAGGGCGGATAGGAGAGGGAAATCGGGCAGTTAACCGTCTCCTACACGTCTGTCCGTGTGGCGGACAAAGAGCTGGAGAGGGTGCAGTTAACCGGCGGGCAGTTAAGCGATTTCCAGTGTAAACGTATTCTTTGAGAGACCGACGGTAGTGGACGCACGGGGTCGGTGTGCGGCTCTAACGATCTCCCAAGTTGAGCAGCAATGGCCTAGGCTACTATTCGGATGGGTGACCGTTGAGCCGTGCACTGGCTTGGCGCGCCGACTAACGAGCGGAAGGCAGTTTCACTGAGATTCCGATTGTAACACATCGGAATCTCAGTAAAAATAAGGCCTTCTGTATCGGAATGGGTTTTCCGCAGTTTCCCCATGCCCATGGCGAATGCGATACAGTGAAGCTAAAGAGCGGCTACGGATGCTACCGAAGTTAGATTAACTTAGCGAAGCGCGGGCAGGGAGTGATAGGAGGGATCAAATGGGAAGGATAATACGCGAAAATCCGCAAGGGTACGTTGGGACGCACAAATAAAATAAAATGTATTCTCGAGGTATACGATAGATATGGAAAAAAAAAACAATTGAAAGACTTTGTTAGTCAATAAAGTTTTGTGATCGTCACATATACACACACACACACTAGTACATTATAAGTGCAATAGTGCAATTATAAGTGCAATAGTGCAATTATAAGTGGAACAGTGCAATTATAAGAGCAATAGTACAAGGTGTATTCATCACGAGCCTGAATAATTAGGAATGTCGTACACTCGCATTTCCGCCCGAAAGTAAAAATCATTGTGAATTGTAGCGGATCTCGATGAGATAAAAAATACGTATAAAAAAAATCAAGGATATCCAAGGCGTCGAAGATATTAATTCTTAACAATAATAATACCAAAAAGTGATCATAGGAAGTAGAAAAAAAAAGAATGTCGATTCATGAAAAATTTAGTTTTCCTAACAAATTGAAATAACTAATCTCATCTAATACACATAATTTTCCCATTATTTTTTCGATTTCTCTAGGAAAAATAGATTTTTTTTTTTCCATGTCTCAATGAAATTTTCTCATTTTCAAACACTTTTCATGTTTTTTTTCCTTATTCTCATTGAACGAGCAGCGCGATCAATGAATCGTCTAAAAAAAAAAAACATTCTCAAGATTTTTAAGATTTATCCTTGAAACCGGTGGCTCGACAACCTTGAAATTTTACAAGCCTAACGAGTGGACTCTTCTGAAATCGGCTTTATACGCCTATAAGTAAATGGCATCTCTGTATCGCTGGTGTTAAATTCATGGATTTCTCTGGTCAGACGCATCAAGAACCACGAGGCCCCAATTTTTGGGGTCTTAAAATACGATTAAATGGGTACAATCGATGAAAGGCTCAACGGGGCGCGTTTAAAAATCGCTAAATAAATCAAATGAATAAAATAATGGAAAATTCAATTTTTCTCGTGATGGCGTAAAAATTTTCTTTTATTTCCGGTACTTTTGTTTCTACGTCGTGGACGGATGAAAAATTTTCGAAAACAAATGAAATCTTCTAGTTGGCGCGTCCAGAGACAAAAAAGGATCGACGCATTATCAAATACGAGAAATTTCAAATATTTCTCATCAGTTGTAATTTTTCATCGACAAGCAATTCGTCCGACGTAAAAATGAATTATTTTCATGAAAAGAAAAGCACAAACGGCATGGACGAAAAAAAATCACAAATGGTAAATTGATGACAAATAACACGAGGCGGACATGTTGCTTTTTTTCTCTTCGGTAAAATACATTTTTTTTTTTCCGAAATTATATTCATACAAAACGCGTATTTATCTTTATTTTTTTTAATAATTGTAATAAATCATTATCTCGAAACATGTATGCCATTGAATTGGAAATTTTGTTTTTTTTAAGGTTAAACATGACACAAGCGAGACGAATAAAAAAAAATGCAATTCTAATAAAATAGTAAGTGTATTTTCTCACCGTCTGAACCCGAGAAATGATTAATGGATCTCGGGGCATTCTTGGATCTCTCGGAGGATTAATTTCCGCAGCAACTTTCATTCCCTTAAAGCTATCACTGGTCCCTTGTAGGGGTATAATGTCGATCGACGAATTTAATTTGCTGAGCTTGTGCATCTTGTGTCATGAAACTGCTCGATCTTTTGCTAGGGTCTCAATGACGTGGGGAGTCTCTGGGTGTGCGCTTCGGCGTAGCACAGTTTTTTTTTTCTTCACCCTAATCGCTCGTAACAAAACAAGATTTATTCGATGCTTTTATTGATTTATAAGCGCGACAATATTTTCATGAAATAATGATCGGAATTATGGTCGACGGACAAGTTCGTTATTTATCTCGTGGTTTTATTATTTTCTTTTTTTTTCAACGTAATTCACTGCATTTGCCGCTAAATTAAACCGACGAAACGAGAACACAAAGCGCGTAGCGCGTTTGGGCCAGGTATAAATGGCGGATTACCCCTCTGCCCTCTGCCCTCGCTCACTGACATGGCCGGTGTGGAAAAAAATGGCGTATTCGCAACGCAAATTACTTTTTTCCGTTGATATTACCAATCATGGGGAATTCGAATATTCTCATTGGCTATTTTTTACAATGCTTCTCGTTCTGCTTGAAGACGAGGCTTTAGGGTAGATAAGAACGGAAAAACACGGAATTTTTACCGACCGAGTAAAATCTAAAGAAAAAGCCTTTTAGCGCCTCAACTTGGTGCATTTTCTTCTTTCCTTCTCTTCGTCTCAATTGCTTTGGATTACTCGAATCACAACTTTCGTACGAAGCTTTTAATTACTGTGTGATGAGGGAAGCTAAGATAATCTTCTTTATGCCTCCCGCGAAAATTTGTATTAAAAAACCGTTAACCGTCGAGTTCCCGCTCGATGTTCGTCGAGACTCCTGATTGGTCCATTCGTTCCAACTCCCATCAGCACTGCGCGCTGCGCTTGGTGAACAGAAATAATTTAAAGTGAGAGGAAAATCGCGTAAAATTTAAATTTACTCGCACAGCGAAAAAATCTTAGACATCACAAGAAGACGTCCTTTTGCAGGTGTCTTTATGAATTCTAACAAACAAAAGAAATACCGAACGACGTATTTTAGCCAATATTCTCTTTTAATTTGGCGAGGATGAGTGGCTCCCCTGATGTCACTGATTTTAATTCCGGAAGCACCGTAGCACCGTAGTATAGATTTCCCCTAAACAAATATCGAGATTCTCATTTGGGAACCAGTCAAACAAATTAACTATTTTCTATGGCTTCGATATGGTCAGTTAAGCGATTATGTTGTCGATGGCTCCCAGTCAAAAACCAACCGTTTTCTATGCCTGTAACTGTTTTTATGGCTTATACTTGTTAATTGAACAGTTGGTTTCTTTTATGGTTGCATGGTCAATTCGATTATAATCGAATTGACTATAGTCTTTTTCTGTCGCTTCGTCGTTAATCAAACGAATTGTTTGCTATGGCCACCCCCTAACGACAGTGTCTACAATTTTCAGTAGTTTATATTTTAAGTAATGGCATGTAGTAAGTTAGGGAAATTGTCGATATTATCGTTCAAGAACCAGTCAAACAAACTAAGTTTTATCTATGGCTGCGAAATGGTCAGTTAAGTGGTATGTTGTCTATGCATGGCTCCCAGTCATTAAGCCAATCGTTTTTTCTGCCAGTAGCTGCGGTCAATTAAACGATTTATAATTTTCTATGGCTGCATGGTCAATTTGACTAATCGTTTTCCGTCTCTTAGTCGTCATTGGAACGAATTGCTTGCTATGGCCATCCCCGAACGATAGTCTTGACAATTGGGAGTATAAATGAAATTTTTTTATTTCAAAATCTAGTAGTTTAGGAAAAAATATTTAGTACGTATTTTTTATTTTTTTATTTGAATAAAAATTGCCGTTAATATAATAAATTAAAAAATATAACATTATGACGTCACACATCTTACGCTATATCTATATATATCAAAATCCGTGAAATTAAATTGCCTATAAGAGGTGCATCTGTCATTTTTAACGAAAAATAAAAAATACGTCCTCATTATTTTTACTTACTCTACATTATGCGCCCCATAGATTGAAAAAAAAAATTTCATTTATACTCCTAATTGTCGGTATTTTATGTCTTCTAAAAGAAAATATATAATATTATCCGTCCTGAAGATCGCATATCCGCCCTATTCGTTGGGTTTAATGTGTATGATAATATTAATTAGGACATTTTAGGATAGGTATATATTGTTAATGAGGCATGTATAATTTACTATATATAATATAACTAGAGAGGACTAGGCCTACTGGGGAATAACCACTTTTTGAAAAATGGACTGATATTGCTCTATTACCTCATGGTAGTGTGGAAACGAGCAGGTACTGGGCTGATGTTTTGCTTGCAAATATTTTTTCAACTAATTGAAAGCAATTACGGAATAAAGACAGACTTCAACGTATCTTCAAAATATGGTTCAAAGATATGAATGATAAGCGTCGCAGCGATATAGATGATTAGCGTCGAACGATCTCGGGGTGTGTACTGTACGTAAATAATGCAGCAATTATATGGCACGATTAAGTAATAGTTTAAAAAATTATGAACACAATATGGCAAATATGAGCGCAATAAAATCACGCGTCCAAGATCATCATAATGTGAATATATGGATGTGTCCTCGGCAGTGGCGGATTTACACATTTCCCAAGTATAGGCTGGTAAATTTTTGCCGCCCTTACCTCGAAAATTGTCAGTTCCTAGATTATTTTTACAATCCAAAAATTTTATTGAAATTGCACAAGAAATAGTTTTTGGGTATATTTCTGAGCTAATAAAAGCTCAATCATGTACGAATAATAAGGCGGGGTAATGAACCAGAAATAAGTGTCAATCCGTTATTCAATTATTTCAGGAAACTATCAACCGAGGCTTTGATTATTGAAGTGCGGGACCGTTAAAAATCACGACACTCGTGTCTCGTGTTATACGGGATAGAAAAAGATAGGATATAAGAAAACACGTGCGAGTGATACGTAACGTTGTTCATACATTGTCATACAAAGTGTGGGCAGAGGCCGATTACTGGTTGTAGGCTGCGAACTGGGTGTTTTACCATAGAATATAATACGAGAGCCCACGACCAAGATTTTTGTCTCATAGCAACCCGGCTAAAACCTTTTGTTATCGATAGATTATACGACCCTGAACTCAGAAATGCAGTATTCAGACATTTTGCGGGTAGCGTTCGATCCAGGCGAATTTTCCAAAACTGTCAACAAATTGAGCCGACCTGATCCATAGCAACCCGTTTGATTTCCGGAACGTAGTTAGATGGTAGTCCTGAGGTACCAAAGACACGTTTTTCAGACACCAGTAGCGTAGCGTGTGTCCAGTAGACCATTTTGAAAAAAATGAGACAAAAAATGGATGTATAGCATCCCATCTGAAAATCATTTTTATAAGTAGACTGGCGTAAGTTGATGCGAAAGAAAAAAACAGTTTTCAGAAAAAAATCGTGTCACCACACATGTTCGGAGCATTTTGAAACTGTCAACAAATTTAGCCAACCTAATCCATAGCATCTCGTCTGAAAACTGTTGCACATGATAAAATAAGTTACCTAGATATAGAAAAAATTATTATCAGACGAATTGAGTGTAGCAGCTAACCTATCAGACAACTTTTAGATAGCGAAGAATCGTAAAATACCCGTATTCATGCTCGTATTCATGCTGCACTCCTAAAACTTCTTGATAATGATTACAAAAGCAGTTACCTTATACGGTTAAACTAAACTTGAAGGATTTTTAAAATAAATTGTACAAAATGGGACAGTGATAAATATTTATATATTTATTCATCGAACATTTCAATCACTATCGGAGTCATCATAATCGTCGTTGTCGTCGTCACTCGCCAGGTCGCTATCTATGTCAGTATCGTTATCTAGAAAATAATTATCATTAGTCAAAATCAATCACCTCTTCGTAAAAATTTGATAAACAAAGTGATTTCAACAATACCCGTGGATGTCGATTCATCGTCAATAATAACGTCGCTCAATTCGGGAAGTTGTTCACCGAAGAACTACGAAAATTCTAAATGGCCCTCGTTATTAATCCACCCAAAGTCGGTCGCATTCAAATTTGTTGGGGTCTTCGAGTGAGCGTTGCGCCACATCTCCGCTATTATACTTGGTGCGTAAGAGATGTTGTTCGAGTTCCGTTTTGCACGGTGGCAGATTGCAGGCATCATAATTAGCTAGATTTAGACTGAGAGCAGTTGAAGACTCGTGTCCTCTTTTGATTTTATATGTTTTGGAAAAAATGTGTAGCCTAGCCAAATCCACGTTATTAATTTTTTTCTCGTTATACAATCGGCACGTGAATTCTTGCAAAATTTGTAAGGTATCCTCGGCATTTGTGCCTAAATCCGCGAAAGCTTTCTGGTAGCGAATAGAATTTCTGAGGATTTCTAATGGCCTTTTTTTCTCTTGCGATAAAATGAGGGATTATAATCGCACCCTGTCATCGCATGATAACCGGGTAAAGCTTTTGATAATGACGATCCCAATGTCTCATACAGCAGCGAACCATCAATATAACGGCGATTATTACTCACACCGACATCCATCCAAATTTTGATCTTGCCTTTTATAACCTCGATATTCCCAAGCATAATTATTAAAATATCAGTGTCGCAGCATCGAATGGACACTGTAGCTCGTTCATTTATCTGACAGACATGGTAAACCATCTTCGTATCAGCTTTCTCATGCTCTGGACAGGAAAGGTCCTCGTTAACTGTTTGTTTAATGGCACCATTTCCAACAGAATATTCGTAACACATGTCGTGATTAATACGTATGGTTTTTTCGCCGATAATACGTGCCATATCCGGCTCTGACTAGTTATCGGAGGGTAATAAGTGAATAAATAGCCCATCTTGACATAGGACCGTAACAAGTGTTGGGGCGTTGCAAACAACCCCGGAACGTTTCTTTTCAAAATGCTCCGAACATGTGTGGTGACACGATTTTTTTCTGAAAACTGTTGTTTTCGCATCAACTTACGCCAGTCTATGGATCAGGTCGGCTCAATTTGTTGACAGTTTTGAAAATTCGCCTGGATCGAACGCTACGCGCAAAATGTCTGAATACTGCATTTCTGAGTTCAGGGTCGTATAATCTATCGATTACAAAAGATTTAGCCGAGTTGCTATGGATCAGGTTGGCTCAATTTGTTAACATCTTTGAAAATTCGTCCAGGTCGAACGCTACGCGCAAAATGTCTGAAAACTCAATTTTTTGAAATAAAATACCAAACATGTACGTTTTCAATATCAGACGGGATGCTATACATCCGCCTGCCTATTTTTTTGACATAGCAGAAATGGCCCCCCACGAAAATGCTACACTTTTGAACGTTACTACCCACTTAGTCTGCTTCAGGGTCATATTATCTATCAATTTTATAAGGTTTTAGCCGGGTTGCTATGAGACATGGTTTTGGTCGTGGGCTCTCGTACTAATATAAAAGTTTGCGATACCGTTCAATGTACAATGAAAGGTAAGAGGGAAAAGTCATCGGAAAGATGTCTTGTATACTTCTTTCTGCAAAACATCAGAAAACCGTCTTGCAAAAATCTTTTTGATTTCTGTAAAAAAAAATCTAAAAAAAAAATTTGGCTAAAAAAAATCGAGAAAATTCGGCCCCAAATTTGCCGCCCCTAAAATCTGCCGCCCTAGGCTCAAGCCTACTCAGCCTGCTGGTAAATCTGCCACTGGTCCTCGGGTTCAAATTCCAAGAGGATAATTAAATAACTTCTTAATCCGTATTGTTTTAGTGAAAACTTTTTTCCCCCCGTTCTTTTGAGCATTCACGAATAAATCTTGGCTTGTTCAAGAATATATAAGCTCTTATAACTATACGTGATAGTATTGCCGTTTTTCCTGGCTGATACTGTTGTCTATAATTGATGTTTCTTAATTTTCAAATAAGATACCTATATCTTTTTAATCGTATTCACATTCGCTCTGTTTTTCTCTGTTAAGTAAGACAGATCACCGATCGCAATCGTACTCGCTCCGTTCGTTAGGATTAATATCAAGTCCGTCAGGTTAGATATTCATAATTAGTTTGGGGTACATACAACTATAAGTACATATATCTAGAGTGTATTTGGCCTACTATAGAAATCCTACTTGAAAAAAATGTGTGACTTTTCTTGTTGAGTTTTCATTTTGCAGACGATTTTCATGACTTTTAGAGGCGGCGAATATTAAATTGAGAGCTAAATACCAAAAAAATATATAGGAAATTGCTTTCGAATCTACTTACCCCGAATGTACAGCTAATTTCAATTTTTCCTACTATGTATCGACGCCATTAGAGTTTCTCATCGTCTTTCTCATATGATCTTTAAGTAAATACAGGTACTATTCCGGTAAGTGTGAACTATGAATCTGTCGATTCGACACCTTTCGCCAGAACCAAAGTTTTGATTATACCCGTAATTTTTCATAATCTTCGGATCATTGATATGACCAAACTTGTATTTCCACAATTTCCGATTCGAAGCAAAAACTTGAAGAATCCATGACATAACGTCATATATCAATCGTGAAAGTGTAGTATAGTAGCTTTGATCGCCAACGCTACAATGCAATCGGATTTCTTATCAGTGAAATTCTCAAACACGTAGATTTATTATCGCTAATTGACTACGTTCTGTTGCCTCGGATGATAGATGGTACACACTTTGAATTTACATTTTTTTTGTTTCGCAATATCACCAAATCGTATCAACGCATGAAGAGATTGTCGATCAGCGAGTCACTATATATACGCACTCATGTGCTTCAACGATGTATCACCAATAAACGACATAGTGCGATATTAAAAAAAAAAGTGAAGATCGTGCGCGATCACAATGAGATTAGAAAAACGACTGGAGGAACGCTACAATTTTTTATTTATTTATTTATTTATTTCATAAGAATCGTTTAATAGCCGTTTAGATATAGAGCTGATTGATGTTCCCCTTCCGTGACCCCCGATAAGCAGACAAAATCGCGACGTATAAAATCCGAAAAATCTTCGAGAATTCGTTAGTTATTAAAATGATTAGTTTCTGGTTTCTTGTCGTTGGCGTCCTCGCGGCCCATGCGTCCGGCGAAGATGATGAAATTCTTCGATCCATACATGGGTATGTCTATTCTCTTTGCAATGCAAATTTATTTAAATTCATTGTTTATTTTTAGAAAAAAAAATATCGATCTTTCCATAGCAATTTTTGTAAGCATTGCCAAAATATCGAAACGGCAAAAATGCCGTTTATTAATTATAATGTTAATTATATGCCATTTATTAAATTATATGTTACCATTGCATAGTCAATTTATTGGCACGTTAACTGAAAGAAAATAATCATTATTGACAATTTTTTAATTAAATAATTCGTTTTTTTTGGAGTTCCGTTAAGACTTTGCAGTCAAAACAACTTTGCTGCTGAATAAATCGGGGAAATTCGAAAAAAATTCTTTTAAAGTAGAATAATGTCATCGTTATAGTATGTGGAGTCATACTTTGGAATATTAAAAAAAAAAATACAGATTCACCCTTCGACCGTAGAAATCTTTATTGACGAAAATTTAGAATATAACTCGAGATACTATAGAGTAAAGTATTTTGTTTAAAAAAAAAAGCATTAATCGGCTTTCGAGCGGTTTTTCGTAACAACCTCATATTTTTTTTATAAAAGCCCAAAAAGAAATGACATCGTCACGTCTTTATGGATAGAGAAATGATTTTTAAAAAGTTAAAAATCGTTCCTTGATCAAATGCGATACTTTTTTTTTATAGAGTATCCTCATGACGCCGCAAAATTCATTCAAAAAAGTGTATAACTTCGTAACGACAAATCATTATTTGAAAACGGTTCATGTATATTTTTTTTTCCCTATACGAATTTTATAGACAACCGTTTCGGTGACAAAGATTACACTGTACATTTGAAAACTTCCATATCGTTTTTTCAACACCCTCTATCTCAAAAATTACGTGTCGCAGAAAACAAATGTTTCATATATATAAAGGTTATACAGTTCTGAATGAACTGTGAAAATATTTTTTTTTAAATTCTTGTGAGCAATAACGAGACCCTTTATTGAGCAAAATATGAGAAAATATTTTTTTTTTTTCGGCAGATACGTGATGTTAGAATTTTGCTCTAAATCACATTAGTGTGATTATTATGCCAGTATTTTCGTTCATTAATCGTTGTATTAAAAATTATTAACGATAAAATTGATGAGCATGTGGCCTATTTGATAATTAGGCAAAAATTCAAAAAATTAAGGCACCCACAGAAGACGTATAGTCCATAGAATTTTGATCTGACATTTGAAATCAATAACGGGTAGTATTCGATTTTAAGGTTTCTACTTTGTTGGGCCAAAAAATGTTCGATTTTTCACCAATTTTTTATGTGAAAAATATTAAACATAGAATGTTGATATTCGGTATGTTTACTAAGCGGTCTTTATTGAACATGATAATATCTTTAAAAGTTTGACAAAACATGGTATAGGGAGTGAGAGGAGCCACGTAGTCGGTCCGCCGGCAATGTTATTCTTCGCTTGCGCAAGTCCCAAGTCCTGAACAGGTCATCGGAAGCAAAAAAATCAAACATATTTTTACTTTGTACAATATCGTTTATAAGCTGAACTAGAATGAAGAAGAAATATTGAAAAATAAAAAAATAGTGAGAGCGATCGAAGGGGAAGTTTAGATTTTTGCCAAAAATTTTTCAAGTTTTTGGTTCATAAAATAAAAACGTTTCAATGTTTCTTCTTCATTCTAGTTTAACTTATACATAATATTGTATACAAAGTGAACATGTCTTTGATTTTTTTGCTTCAGATCACCTGTCCGGGATTTAGGACTTCGGCAAGCGAAGAATATATCATCGCCGGCGCACCGACATACGTCTTTCCCACTCCCAATACCATGTTTTGTCAAACTTTAAAAGATATTATCATGTTCAATAAAGACCGCTTAGTACACATACCGAATATGAAAATTCTATATTCAATATTTTTCGCATGAAAAATTGGTGAAAAAACGAACATTTTTTTGGCCCAACAAAGTAGAAAACTCCCTTAATATCTCCAATGTATGCTATATATGTTTATTAGATGTGCAGAGTATGTGAAACGGCTTATGGATAAATATGTCTGGAATTTCCGTCTCGTGTATATTAGTTCTGATCAGTAATCTTATCGTATACGAGTAAACGTTTTTGTATTCGATAACAATGACTGATACGAAAAAAAATATACGGGATTGTGATATTTTCTATCCGCGTGTTTGATAACATTGTCCTAATTTTTTTCTACCTTATCAAAACTCATTTCAACGTTTTATTTAAAATCTGCATTAACATCTCAGACGTTCACGGTAAAAAAAAAACGTTATTTTGATTTTTTGTTTATTAAAAATTATTCACAAATGTCGAAGCTACAATGCTTTGTCCAGCGCGTTTTTCGTTTTGGAGATTTTGCGGTGGCCGCGCAGCTGCTGAAAAACGGATCGTCTGAAATACAGAAGATTCGAACGGATTTAGTTTTTGCATAAAATGATCTAGTACTCGAACGAAGGATTTTTAAAAGTCATAATTTGGGAAGGAAATGTGCACAGTCCAAAGTGAGATTGTCGATTTTTGGTTAAAAAACTCTCTTCGTAGTTAATTAAAAAAAAAAAACTATGCACCGAAAAAAATGCTTCGTTCGAGGAAGCTTTTTCATGTCGAACAGAACGCTTGTAAAATTCAAGTATATCGCTGCAGCGCTTTTCGAAATATTCTGGTCACCGATTTTTGAAAAGTCGTTTTGAAATAAAAGCGTTAAAGTTTGATGTCAGGTTTACGCATGAATAAAAAAAGCCAATTTTTTGAACGCACAATAACTCCGTTGATATTAATCGGGTTGACTTGAAATTTTGAGAGAAACGTGCAAATTTTATTCGCAGACTTAAAATAAAAAACATTTCGATTAAACTTGCATGGCTCTAATGGCGTATGAATTTTTCGATATTCCGAAAGAAAATTACATTTGTTCTTGTACGAGAAAATATAGACGGACATGAAGATTATCTCGACAAAAGCACTGAAGCATTTATTTATTTTATTTTTACTCGTCTCCCCCCCCCCCCCCCCAGCATGAAAGGACTGAGCATCGTGTGCGATAGCTACGAAAAATTATCGCTGGTCCAATCGTTCGTGGGTCATCCGGATTTTGATTTCCTGAGTATCACAAAAGTTCTCGGGGACGAGATAAAGGTTCTCGTTACTGCCAATTACACGAATGAATTCGAAGCGTTACTCGCGAATCACGAGATCGCTTACGACGTTTTCATCGAGAACATTGAGAATGAAATTCGCGAGGATTATATGCGCAATGAATTAGCAAGAAAACTGGAGCGTGGATTAGGAAAAAGCGACGCTCGTCTCATCAGATATTATCCCCGATACGCCGAGGTAAATAAATTATTACAGACCGAGAGCTATAAATTGTTTTTTTCTTTCTTCTCGTCCTCTCGAGATATCCATTCGAAAGATCGATCATTGGAGGAACTTTCGTAGAAATTTTCTTCTTTGATGATCAAAAATGAATAGAAATACATTTGTTTTTATTTTTAAACTGAAAATTTTTTTTTTTTTTTTGAAATTCTGAATTTTGACAATCCGAAATATTGAATATTCTCAAAGATCGAAACTTATCTGCAAGATCTCGCTAAAACGTACAGTAATATCGCGACACTGTTGAACATTGGCAACTCGTACGAGGGAAATCCAATCTACGTTTTGAAAATCTCGAGTGGTCCCGGTGATAAGCCAGCGATTCTCATGGACGCTGGTATTCACGCCCGTGAATGGATCGCGCCCACAACTGCGCTTTACGCCATTCATCAATTGGTCGTCAACAAGACGAACAGTGGATTTTATGAAAAACTTGATTGGTACATACTGCCGAGTCTTAATCCCGATGGCTACGAATTCACGCACACTTCGGTCAATATTTAATCCATTTCTTCATCGAATTTATCATTATTGTTGTGTATATATACATATATATATATATATATGTATATTTTTTTTTTTTCATAAAAATAATTTTTTCTTACGATCACTTTGACATTGCTACACAATCGCAGTATCGTTTCTGGAGGAAGACGCGTTCCATAAACGCTGGCTCGAACTGTTATGGCACTGACGCGAACCGAAACTTTGATTTCCAATGGATGAGTACGATTAATTATTCTTTAATTTTTAAATTTGATTTTTTTTTCTCCCATCCTTCGAACAAACAAAGAGAACAAAAATCGTGGAAATTATGGGAATGTCCAAGTTTCAATTTGCATGATTTTTTTTTTCGTCGACTCGTCGATTCGTCCTCAATCAAATCATACTCAGAATTAAAATATTTTAAGTAAGAGAATTTTTTTTTTTAATTCGACCAATCGTATTTACGAGATATTTGTTCGATATTAAAAATTATTATCACTGTCTTGCATTTTTCTTTTTTTTTTTTTTTTAACTTTTTACAGCATTATTTGACGAAATGAAAAAAAAAAAGCACGAAATGTTGCAAACATTTTTAAGAACGGTATATTTTGTCAAAAAATAAAAATTTTCTTAGTATAACTATTATAATGGACTCCTGAAATGATGCTTGTTGCTAAATTGAAATTTTCAATTTTACGTAACAACACAATTTTCGATAGATCAGATAAGATAATAGATGCGTAATGCAATTTTTATGATTTCTTTGCGTACAATATGATTTGATTTGTAATAAATTATTTACAGCCGCTGGTGCTTCGGATATTCCTTGCAGTGACATTTATGCTGGTAAAAAAGCATTTTCGGAAAAGGAAACTGCGAGCCTGAGAGATTTCGTTTTGGCAAACAAAAAATCCATCAAGATTTATCTCACTCTGCACTCGTATGGCCAGGTGAATATACGACTGTACATAGAAAAATATTTTCCTTGATCCTATCCGGGTGAAATATTTTATGTATTAGCCACGAAACATTTTCGTTTCATTTGAGCGAGAAAATTAATTAAATAAAATCAAAATTAATGAATTCTTTGCAGTACTTGCTTCATCCGTGGGGATACACCTCTGCATTGCCAGAAAATGAACCAGAACTCGTGAGTATATTCATAATTTTAACCATTTCGAATCTTTCAATTTCACGATTAATGGGTTTTCATCCAAATCGAATGATTTTTCGATTTTTCGTCGACCATTGCGATTTTTTTTTTTTTTACCTCAAGTTCGAAATCCGATACCTCCAAAATCTTGGGGCACCAAAATTTTTAGTAATAAATAATAAACAGTGTACTGTAATTTTTGAGCTTTTCGCGTAAAACGATTGCTCAAGAAATTTTTTTTTTTATTTCGAAAATATATTTCGTGATTCAGATTATTTGGGGCACAAAACATTGGGGACAAGTATTCCAACGGTTAATCTCTTAGGAAAATTTCTACGTATTAATATCAAAAGTTCATTGAAAATTCTGCATATTAAAAAAATAAAAAATTTATTTTTAAAAAACGATATAATAAATATCGGGCATTGGATTTTCATGGCTTTTAATAATTTAAATTTTGATTATTTATTAGCGTTCCCTTGCCGTGGCAGCTGAGAAGGCTCTCGCTTCGGTACGAGGAACTCGCTACACAATCGGAAGTTCTACCAATGTATTGTGTGAGTAATCCTCTCATTGTCTTGTTTCGAAAAATTTTTCAAGCTCGTTATTTTCGTGTAAAAAAAAAAAAATCTAAATTCTCCTATCGTGGTCAAAAACGAAAGTGAAAAAAAAAAATATATATATATATATATCTGCATCGAGCGATCGAAGCTTCGATGGAATACTTTGGCAAGTACAGCTTGAAAAAAAGACATTCCGAGCTCTGAAAATTTGGTTATTTGTAAAAAAAAAAAAAACCTCCACGGATTGTCCTTGCGTTGTTAAGCAACCAATTTTTTCGACCTGGACTGTTACGATGATGTCAATTGCTTTTCTATTTTTTTTTTTTTTTTTAATAAAAAATGTATTCCATTTAATGGAAAGACTCATCATCGAGGCTTTGTGAGATTGCCAAAAATTGTCCATTGCCAATTTGAATTGTCATTTCATCTCGAGAAAATTTTCGTTATAAAAAATTTTAGACGCCGCGGCTGGTGGCAGCGACGATTGGGCAATGGGAGTAGGTGAAGTTCCACTGAGCTATACGATTGAATTGCCAGCCGGTGGAAGTTTAGGATTCAATCCTCCTACAGGTAGCATCGAACCTGTCGGCATTGAGACATTCGAGGCCTTCAAAGTTTTCGGAAAATACGTCGTCGCAAGCTACGCATAAATTTTTTTTTTTTTCCCCCCCCCAAATCCTTATTCATCCGTTGTCATTTTTTTTTTTTTTTTTTTCAGGAAAATTGTATCATGTTGAAAAAGATAGCTGCGCATGCATCTGACGATGAAAAATTTTCTGACATTTTGCTACGAATTTATTTTCTGCGAATGAAGATCAAAGATATTTTGTTATGCGCAACCTCTATCAGTTACGCTAACCCTGCAAAACCTCCCTCGACGATTTTGACCTATGTAACAACTCACAGACCCTCCACATCCCTATAAGCTGTCCACAATCAAATCATATTCGAATTTAAAAACAAACGAGTACGTTTACTCGGGAGAGTCAGATCCAGGCGGCTCAGATCTTTAAATTCAAAAACAAACGAGTACGTTTACTCGAGAAAGTCTGATCGAGGCGGCTCAGATCTTGAAACAAATGATAGAAATAATGTACAAATTTCACCAAAGAGGGCGACGAAAAACTAGTTTTCGCGTCCTCAGCACATACCCCAAACGTAAATATAAAAGCGAGCGAATTGATGAAAAAAGAGGGAATTTTCTGTTGAATAAACGGAACCCCTCTCCCTATGGTGAATAACCGTAGCCTATCTCTGTTGAATAAACGGACCTTCTCTCTATCTATGGTGCATAACCGTAAATCTCTGTTGAATAAACGGAATTAATTATGGTGAATGTGAATAACCGTATTTCCATTATAATTCTTTTTTGCTAAATAAAGAGAACACACATATTCACATCCGCACAAACTATCCTGTCAAATTTAAAATAAAATGTTAAATAAAAAGATACAAAAGATACTATTTTTATCAATTTCAAATGTCCGATCAATGTTTTCTTCATTTTTAATTCCATCCGTAAAATTTTTATCATTTTTTTTTTCTCCACTCTCGTTTCTTCACTTTTTTTTTTCTCCAAATAAACAAAACCAAGCAAAATTTTCTTAAATATTCATGTATTTATTCACGTTGTTGTTGTTGTTGTTGTTTTTTTTTTTTTTTTTTTATAAACGGACAACACAGTGGGCCGCCGAAAACAGTCAATATGCTTAATATCCCTGGGGATTAATCGTTAATATGTTCTAATTACAAGTATCTCAAAATATGTAACACTTTTCGTAAAAGCACAAAAAATGAGAATATTCGTCGCTGGAACGATGATTGCCGGGCGATTTATATCAATTTATTACAAACGGTAATCTTGTTTTTTTTTTTTTTTTTTCAAAAGTTTCACATCATCGACGCAGCTAAAGTTAAATCATTATTGATAGTGTGTGTTTGGTACAATATAACGAACGAAATTATTGGCGTATAATGCATGGAGGCATCGAAAGCTATATGTACACACGCGGATTTTGAATATCCCAAAAAGATCGAAGTTCGATATGTCCCATTTTTTTTTTTTTCTTTTTCATTTTTCATTTTTCATTTTTCTCTGGAAGGTGCTCATGGAGAGAAATCCCTTAGGAAGGGAAGACCATTTTATTCCTATTAATATTAGCGCTTAATCATTGATCGTTTATTATTATTATTATTCGTGAAATTGTTTTTCATTAATCCCGAATCGCGTCATTATTATTTATTCTTGGGCGGACAAAGATCCGTTGGTCAGAGATATCATGGATTCGCCGCTTCTCCGGGAATTATTTTCGATGCTGCATCCCAGAGACGAATCCTGAAAGAATTTTTTTTGCACTGAAAACCCTCGGATGAATTTCAATCGTTCAATCAGTGCAGAATGCTCCCATAAATTTTAAGGTAGTCACTGCGCTTGTATGGGCATTCAGTGCGATGAATTTTTTTTTGTGAATTGACGATATTTAAATCCTGAAACACTTTTGCTTTGAGACTGCAAGGTTTTAGATCAGGTTTCTCGACTTTTTATCCAAGAAATTTCGATTATAAGATGGCCGTTTCAACATAGGATATATACGCGAATAAAAAAAAAAAAAAAAAAAAATGTCTCGCTACAAGTTCAATCGAAAAACGAATATAATTAAATACCGCAGAAGTGATTCATGCGGTCGCGTGAAAGAAATTATGAACTTTCGATAGGTTACATATAAGACGAGTAGGGTCGCGGGATGCTTGGCAAAGAAATTCCATTATTTATGATCTCAAGGCAATTCAGTTTACGACGTAACAGATCCAGATGACAATCCTTCTGCTGCAAGTATATTGCAGTGAGATTCATGCGCATTTAAGGGAGCTTTCCAGTGTGAAATTTTCAAAAAATCGATTTTTTTTTTTTTGCTTTATCGAATATTGAGCACGATCTTTTCGAAGAAGCAAAAGGGATATTGTATGGACCTGGCATCGCTGATTGACCGTAAGTAAACGATTTACCTAAAATTTCCTCACTTGAAACTTTGAACGCGTTTTTCTCGAAACAGCATTTTTTAAAACGGTGTCCAACCTGGAGGGCAGAGTTTTAAAGCTATCGAGTTGAATTTTTTACACAATATTCTTAACGTCATTGTTTATCGTGCTATGGAAGCTTTTTTTTTTTTGACATCTTCCTATTTTTTTGTAAAAAAAACTGCCAAAAAAAAATGCTAAAATCGGTACTTTTTGTTCAAAGCGGCGCCATTTTTGCAAAAAAAAAAAAAAAAAAAAAAAAGCCTCCATAGCACGAAAGCCAATTATATACCGATCAATAATCTTTTTGTGTTTTTTGTTTCAGATCAAAATTGTGACCCCCAGCGTGGACACCACATCCAAGTGCATTTTCTGCAACAATTGTTTCATCATTTTTATAGATATTAATTAATAAATAAATCGATCTTTAAAAAATTATTTTGTATTCTTCAATACCCAATTAATATACAAAAAAAACCAGACCGATTAGATTATTTTTTCTTTAAAAAAAAAAATCGCGAAAAACAGCGATTTTTCGGGCTGTCACACTGGAAAGCTCCCTTAAATTGTTTATCAATATCAAACTTTTCCGATACTATTTTACTTCCGGATGCGATGACATTATATTAATTAGCAAAATTAATTGAGAGGTATGTATAATCATACGATATATTTGATGCGAGACTTGCAACATTTATGTGGTTAGCCGAGGTGAAATTACTCAACGGACTAGTCAAGTATAGACGACGAAAAATCGAAATTACTTTAAAAAAATTAATTCAAGTACTGAGACATCTTTACAGTCAATAAAAATTCGGAAAACTACTTCTACGTGTTAAAATAGTCGATCACACGACTAGTCTGCCGCAGGGGCTACCTTGAGAACATTTGTGAAAGATGTAATCACGTGACATACGAGCGTGAAAGATATAGCTGCAATCTTTGAAATTATTACGAGATGATTAGGCCCTGCCTCAGTCAATGAAGGGCCTAATTGTTTGATTCTGCTCGAGATGTTCACCATCTCTGGATATAATTTGTTCGAAAATTTGTGAGGTTATGTCGACCTTTCACGTATGGCGCTTGCGGCTCCGTTCCACGGTTTTATGAGATTTTTAAGGTAGTTCTATCGTGGTAACTAATCCATAAGATTTAAATTTTTTTTTTTTATATCTTCAATTTTAATATATTTATTCATTTCGCGAAACGTCAATGCCCCTTATCGACCTAATTACGGAGAAATTAATACTTGAAAATGCCAGTTCCTCAAGGCAAATTTGCTTCGGCATATAGAAGAACCGATTTCCGGTCACTTTAAAACGATATATCTTATCGAAAATCCAAAAGATTCTTACGAAAAACGAGACTTCGATTCATTAAACACGTAAAAATCTAACGGGCCTAAAAAAAATATGATTGTCGACCAATTTTTTAAGCTATACTGATTTTAATACGAGCATCCGGGTAGTGATACACAACTTATGGCATAATGTCGTGACGGTGAAAAAATGTGGCAACGCGATATCGAAACGAAAGCGGTATTTGACAAGTCGAACAACATAACCTCTCCGCGTCAACGTCAATAGAGCGGGCGAGAGAGTGAGAGGGCACGAGAATGAAAAGAGAAAGAAAACGCAACGTTGCCACACGTAAATATCATACGAGATCTAGTAATACTTGAGTCGTTGCAATTACTATTTTACTAGTTACATAATTATTTATAATAAACCGTTGATTAATTGTATTCACCTGGGTAAGCTTATTTAATATTTATTAATTTTAACCCATATATCCAATATTTTTAGGAATCATCATTTAGACATTTATAGCTAATTGACTAGTCTGCAGCGATAGAACTACCTTGAGGTCAATTTTTAAGAAAAAAAAAAAAAAAAAAACAATTCATACGTTTTCCCTACATTGATACCAACGTTTCCCATCGGAATAATTATTATTTTGTTTTGTTAATTTTAATGAGTTATCTCCAAGCTCGTAATTAATCACGAGATTCCTTTTTCAATTAAAAAAACACTAGCGTAATAATCGAAATATCGAAGCTTACGTTACTGAGAGAATGGACGATTTCGGCTCGAGCGTTATTCTCCATATCCATGAGTTCGTCACAATCATCGTGATCCGATTCATTGATATCGGTGGATATTTTTATGGGTGACGGTATTTCCTCGTTGTCGGTTGATTTTCCACTGTCGGGAGATGGTATCAGCTCGTGTCCATCCAAATCATCGTCATCCCCGCGATCCTCCCCATCCAACGCTTTGTTTCCCTGAATCACGCGATTTATAAAAATAAATCGAAAATATTGAACAAATTTCGGACGTTGAAAAAAAAAAAAAAGAAATGGTCAAACATGTATATGGACAATTTCACCAAATCCTGTACGCAAATCCGGCTTCAAAGTAATCGATATATATTTTCTTTGTTCTTTTCATTATTTATGTCTAGAAAACGAGATTTCTCGACCATGAAAGGTCCACCGCTTCAATTGATCGGGAAATGAGAAAAATGAAACACGTTCCTCTATTTATTTATTTTTTGTATTCCTGGAGCACTCAATGAGAAAATCATAAAAACCTGCAAGTCACGAAGTGAAGGTGTAGATTCCGTGGTTGGCTGACTGGGGCTTCGAAGTGGACATTGCGTCGTTCTGAGACTCTGAGATCGACTGCCTAACTCGTATATGTTGATCATATGGGCTGCCTGAGCGTGAACCATTAATTCCCAGGCGGAAGGAAACGAATCCTTGCAGAGAACGCACAGCAATGCTGTCGTAGAGTCCTCTGTAATAATGTTACATTTTACATTCGTCGCGAATAATTTTTTCTGGGCTTGCTTAAAATTAAAAAAATCAATTTAAAAAAAGTGTGTGTGTTTTTTTTTTTTTAATTATTTTTTGTAAATTCGTTTTTACGTACTCGGTAAGGCTTCGGTGAACGAGTGACATTTACAAGTGAAACGAACTTTGCAATAGTTCCTCTTGTGCTCGAGTAATTCACCTAGATCGGTGTATATCTCTCGACAGTTGCCGCAAATCAGTATATCCGGATTGCCTTGAAAAATTTTAAGGGGCAAAAGAAATATCACTTCAGTCGTGTGTGTGTGTGGCTGGGAATGTTTTTTTTTTTTTTTTTCGTAAGTACATTAAACAAAATCAGAGATCATTATTAACTGTAAATTTTGAGTTGACTCAGGTCGGTTACGCCGGTATTTTTGATAATGGGCTGTGATTTTGGTTGCTTTGGCTGTTGTGACCGGCTGGGTTGCATCAACCGTGGCCTCTTCAAGGGTGGCGCTAATCGCGGAGGAAATGCCGTTGATGCGTAATAACTGAAACACACGTGACAAACAAATTTATATGGTGCAACACAGCTGAGCGTTGAGAGAGGGCTTAGAGCAAAAAAAAAAAAAGGAAAAAAATAGAGTAACATTATGTTTTGTTATTTTTCCATGTCATAGAAACATCGTAGATTTTTCGAAATGCTCTGCTAGTCGCGTAAACAAAAATTCGGATAGCTGCGCAACGAATTTTAAGAGAAATTCCATTTTTGGAATATAATCGCTTAATTTTGCAAAAAATACATTTTCTTCTCTGGTTTTTTTTTTTTTTCGATAAATTTAAAAAATAAAATACGGTTTCTTTCAACTTTTGAGCATGGGGCTTTTCCTGTCAGTGAATATCGATATGCAGTATCGTTCAACGTAATTGGGGGAGCTGATTTCACCCAAACAGCCGTCTAAAAGTCGAGCGAGTGAGCACACTTGTTTCAAGTGACTTCTATTTGGGCCTCAAATCTCAAGTTATGTCACTAAAAATTCTTGAAATTTTTCAAATCATTTTTTTTTTTAAAGCAGTATATTATAGTTGTCTTTTTAATTTGATTGAAAATATTGTTCTGTTATATGCTCCACGATTATCGTCGTTGATTCGTTTTTTTCTATCTTACAATTATTCTTATGGCAAGAAAATTGTCACGTTGCGTGCTGATTGATTTGCCAGTACTGTGCGAAGCCAGGCAGAATAATTTTCCCCGATTAATCAGAGAAAACGGTGTAACGATCGCTTGCGAATACACTCCAACATATCGGATTAATCAGGGATGTCAACTTGCCTTAAGATATCGCTCTGCTGATCCCTGGGCTTACCAACAGCTGCAGCATGTAGGTGTAGCACCAGGGATGCAGGGCATTTGAAGCCGTTACACGTCTCAGTCCTGAGACAGCTTAAGCCCATTGACACATATTAAGTGCGGAGATTTCGGACAATATTACGTATAGGATACATCCAATGAGTTAACACCAGCTCATGAATGTTCAGGAGATGCATTTTTTCATAAAAAAAAAAAAAAAAAAGCATTTATTTAAAAAACAATCAAACTCCTCTCACACTATTTTTTATGACACTGTTTATTCATGTATATATGAAAGAACATGAATAAACATGACGTATGAATGTGACGACTTGAAATATTTTTTCGTTTTTTTTTTGACATTTTTATATCGAATTTTTAGGATTCAGGAAAAAATTCGACGTGGTTCATAATCAGCGGAAAATTTTCGATCGCCCGCAGCCTGAAAATGTGGTGAAAGATGTGAAAAAAAATTCTCAATTTTTCGCCCACTTTTTCGAAAACCCGAATAGACCGAAATTTTAAATGCCCACAACTTTGCTCCGGATCGATGATTTTAAACTTATCGGGGATGTTTTTAAAAGCCCAGGAGTAGATTTGGTGAACGCCGTTTGATTTATCCCGAGGTCTCAATTTTTTTTTTACCCAAAAGAGCACTTTGAAAATCGGCGAATTTCAGTTGAAAGGAAAAATTGGCAAAAATCGATGTTCCGAACTTGAGAATTTGTGAAAAAATTGAAAAAAAAAAATTTCAGCTCGATGAGCCAAGCGGCGTTGTGAAGCCTGAACGATTACGAAGTGAATGAGCATAAAATGCAGCCCCAAAACTCCATCGGGAAGCAAAGTTACATCGATTTTAGTGAGCTCATTTATTTTACGCAAAAATTTTTTTTTTAATCTTGGATTTTTGCAATTTTATTTAGGACCCCGTATCGATGTAATTTTTTCCGCTGATCATGAATCTGCGAGACACTCTCTTCGAAACTCCAAAATTCCATTTGAAAACGTCGAAAATATTTTTTTCCTCGAAAATTAAAATAACCATTCACATCGGATATAATTTAATAAAAATTCATATGGTTTATATAGAATCCGAATAAATTACTATTTTTCAGATATCATCGATAAATAAAAAATTAAATGAATTGAAATATTTTTTTTTTCGTCGTTTCTAACAATTTTTTAAAATCAAACGTTTGTCAACCCTCCATCCCATATACCCCCGCTCTTCCCCGGGAATATATGCACATTTTCTTCCGTTTCTCTTAGTTTTCTCGTCTGGCTCATCCCTGACGCGACGCCAGCTCGAAGGCTTTTTCCGACCTGTTTTTTTTTTGCAACTCTTTACTCTCTCTCTCTCTCTCTCTCTCTCTATTTTCTCTGGTCTCGAGTCACATAGCAGATCCCTGTCAATTTGATCGCGGGTGGAGGGTGAAAAAACCCCGAAGGTAATGTGTACCAGAGAAGTCTATAGATATATTTATATATCTCACTATACTATATAAAGATCTTGCCGAAAATGACCGAAAATGCACCGTTGCATATTTGCGTTGTCCATATGAGAGTGTCTAAATTTTTGTATACGGCGGCAGCGGCAAGATATTTATATAATGTAGAGAGATATTTTTTTACACGACCAGAAAAACATTTCGAACAATCTTTCGTTTGCAATTTTCAAAAAAAGTATATTTTTTTGTAGTTTCCGGAATCATGATTACTGAGTCGTTTGAACAATAATAACTCCGTTGTTTATGAATATTTTTCAAGCAAAAAAAAAAACTGAAACTTGTCAAGACTATGTACTGACCGCGCGTAAAAGTCCGACCTTGATATACCGCAATACCCGTATAAAAAAAAAATATTGAAAATCGGGTATAACAGATGATTTTCTGCACGAAAATAAAATTTGAAAAGTGTCTTTGCGCAATTATTATGAGCGTGTTGCAAGTTTTGTGTTCAATAAATTTACTTGCATTGAAGCTGAACTCATCGTTTAAGCTTGGCATAGATTAAAAAAATTCTCACCTGTCGTAATAGTAGTCCCTGAAACAAATAAAACAAATTGTTAAATGGGGTCTGATAAAAATCCATCGCGAAGAATATATGTCGACGAGTCCAAAAAAAAAAAAAAAAAATGTATCCGTCCGGTATACAGGAAGCCATATATTTCAGACAGTAATTTTGTTCTACTGTGACAGTTTTTCATGAATATAGTTTCAAAATTTTACAACTCAATTAACGGTTCTCGTCAGCGGAAATTTTAATCTCTCGTAAATGGCAAAAAATGCGCAGAAATATCCACTTATGATTTTCCCACGAATGAGACATCAGGCGGTTCAACTTTGATACGCTGAGAAAAATTTTGTGAGCCTACAAGTACCCCTGTGCGAGGAGGCAAAAGGGACTACACAAAGAAGAAAAGTGTTGAAACGCTTGCAGCAAGCTTTGTGGAGCAGTCTCACTTGTCTGGCGATAGTTTGATGAGAGTTATTTCACGGGGAGTTCACTAAAAACGTAATTTTCGAACACTCTGGGAAAGTGGAGAGTGGTGTTGCTGGAGGCACGTGCTTTCATACTAATCCGACTATCGCCATTTCCACTGGGACAGTAAACCCTCCCCCCCCCCCCCCCACCTTCCGAGTGCTATTCATCCAACTAAAGTTAAGTAACACGGATCTTCAGGAGGAAGATAAGGATGACTCGATCACGTGACGTCACTTATGATGGTCTGAGAAAGTGCCATGATTTCCTATCCGATCTTATGCCCCAATATATCCCGTGAATAAGGGATCGACGATATTTTCGTTTATAAAGACTCTCTAAGAACCCCCTTGTCCTCGATTCAATTCACAGCTATAACCTCCCTTCACTCATCTCCCGTAGTTTTTGAAACGCTTACCTCTAGAGGAGTTGGTGAGAAATATGGACCAACATTTCAGTTTCACTGTATTCTCGCTTCAAGAAAGCGACTGAAGGAGCCGGGATTTTTTGTTTGAATTAAACTCTACGTGATCGAGAATCCAGTCCAATTTTTAAGTTTACTATTGGTTTGACTTTTGCTTTATTTTTTTTACTTTCCATTTTAAGAGCGGTCTGTTTATTTGAAAAAGCACCATACAAAAAAACGATCTGTCGTTTTTGACGACGGTTGCTAGACTCCATGTTTTCTGGAGACAGAAATGATATCTGCTATCACTTCTACATATCATGCGCAGTATAATAATATCTCTGCATAAACTGCCAATTAGTCGCTCGTATATGCAGGTGAATGCACCTAAGGTCCTGGGTAACGCGAGTGGTTCAAATTTACTGCCTGATCCAAAATCGCTTAGACTCTTCTATATACGTCGGGAAAGCTGACATTTTTTTCGAGCGATTTCCCAATCGGACAATATCGATAACGTAACGTTTATTCGGCAGTTGGTCTATCGACTTACCAGTCATTTCCAGTTTTTGCCATATTTTGTCTTTTCCTTCCCGTCTGATGTGGCTTTGGTTCAGCCACCATGTTGACATCTGCAATAATGGAGCAAACAGTAAATGAATATCATTGTTCGAAAAATGTTTTTTGATCTTTCCAGTTGATGGTAGATCCAGGGCAAGTCACGACACTTTTTATATTCGACGCAGTGGATCAAATTTTTGTTTTTTTCCATCCGCCTTCAACGAAGTGTTACTGGCTAACCCAAAAAGTTGGGTGATGGCATGCTTAATACCTTAGCCTCCTGAATAATTTTGCTAGGAGAATAAAGCAGTTCAACATTCCCTGATTCACGACATGGCAAGTAATAAGTAGTCCCTACGGTGAAATCGTAGTTGAGCGTATAATGATAACCGGATCGCACGACGATTGCGACCAAGCGTCAGCGTTAACGCTGGCAACGGCTGCGAGACTCGTTACCATATTTCTCTGCTCTCCGCAGTACCTGTTTGTTCTATGTATATGTATGTATGTATATCAAGGGGATATAACAGGTGGAACGGAGTGCAGTGACCCGATGAGAGTAGAGGATAGTTTCCGATTCGGGCTCAACGTCAGGCACAGAGAGTACGGTTGTTTTACGCAAAGTTCGGCAGGGTTGAGGAACGACGGGTGGAACGCTGAGAAGCGGCTTATTATTATGCGCCTCGCATTGTCATATTCCATTACGAGAGTGTCGGTTACAGATCTGTAGCGTGGCCAGAGAGGAAGCTGCAGTTCAAAGCACAATTCGCAATGCGAACGGTACCCAGAGGCAGAGGAGTGGTAGGGAGAATCATACCCTTCAACCACTGGAGGTGACGTCGATACCCAAGTCTCGAGCGTACCCATACCGACCACCCTCACCGCACCACCACGAGATACCGACTAACTTTGTGTTCTCGCAGTCACGAACCTCACGAAATCCCGGCGATTCTCCTCTTGTTTCGATCGAAAAGTTATACACAACCGCTGTTCAACTTTCCTCATTGACACATAGCTATCATATCTGGGAATTCTACCGGTCTCTGGTTTATCGATCGGTTCTATGTTTTGTTCATGAAAAAGAAACCTTCAAGCTTTGTCGGGCAAATGCACGAGGGTTTGCAATTGAAAGAAAAGAGTTTCCGAAGGGCATTGAATGAACGAGGCTTCGGATAGCCATGGGTGCACGGTAGTATGAATTGTGATATGAATGTTGTTATGAACGTAGAAACTGGGACTGACGTGGGAGTGGTATTTGCGAGCCATTTGTGTGGTCTCTAGCTGCGGAATCCTTCTGGAAGTTACGTGTAAATTATCTAGGATCGAAAGGGTGAACTTTTAGACGTATGATGGCTCGCAATGGATAAATTTCGCAGGTGGATATTCGGTGTACATTCATCCAACACCCATAAAAATATTTAAAAAAATGGTAACTATCATTATTAATTCGCGGTACCGAGATACCGCGGTATCTCTGCTACTTCTGTTAATTTTCCCGTGCTGTTGATGCAGTTATGAGAGCACGGTGAATCCAACGGACTACACTCGTATGGCATACCCCACCGAGCCGATTTAATGAGGAAAATGATCCTCGTGTTTCCTCATCACCATATAACCACAGAGTATACTGTATCTTAAATCTTCCACCATGAGAGTTCACCGCGAATCGGAGCGTTTGCTGCAAACTTGGTGAAGCTATTCGAGCTTACACCTTCTGGAAATGAACCTTCTGGAAGGTGGATTCACCTTCTCTCTGCTCCGCTCGTCTTCCACTATTATAATATCTTTGAGAATAAATTTCGAGGATATACATGCTGAATTTGTGCTGCAAAATTCGCCACTCGTTGAGTAGAAACGAATTTGTATAATGCCTGTGAGAAGTGGATCGAGCGTCACTCGATACAGCATAATATATCCCTAGACTTGTACCAGAAATATATTTCAGGCAGATTCGACATACAAATGAAGGTGGAAGCACGCAAAACGTAAATTTACTGGCCTCGATGAAAATGGCATAACTCACATGAAGATCGAGTCTTGTTCTTCTCGAATACCTAAACTGGTGAACAAGCCAAGGAAGAGAGAAGCCATTTCTTTGTAAAGGGTGCTTAGTAAATATGGACTATAATTATGAATTTACGAGTATCAGGGAACAATATACTTACAGTTTCTAATTCATACATTTCTTCGATTTCAGAATGATAATAAAATTCTGAAGAAAAAAAACGAAGTAAATTGTTGGATTTGTTTGATAGTAGAACGGCGTAGATGACAGTACCTACCTATACCCCGCCCGGCCCTCGACTCAGTAGTATATTTAGTGAGCGGGAGTGACGCTATTGAAGATTTTTTTTTGTTTAAACAAATCGATGCGAGGCAGTTGAGCCAGAGGTAAGGGGGGAGAAACGCCATTGAACTCGAAGTGCCGAAACGAGGGGTGAAGAGGCTAACTATCCTGGGTGAAGGTATTATTTATTTTCATCCGACTCTCCAAACAGAGAAAAGTTAGCGCTCCATTGCTCCAACGAGTCTCCGCGTTTCTCCACTGATTTTCCTATACCTAGGACAAAACTCTGCCGGTGTTTTACCTCCATGATCGATCGCATTGTTATGGGCTAGACACGAGCTGCACCCTCTGACAATCGGAAATTAATGGGCGCCCCTTCCTTCGTTGCACCGTAGTTATTCGACTCTAATGTTTAGACCTGTGGTGAAATTTTCCGCGAACTTTCTTTGACCAACAAACTAAGCAGAAAGCGAATGCAGCACCGTTTTTTTTTTCCCGAAAATGGAACGTACGCAAAATTACGAGATTCTCGATTCGTTATATCAATCATCGACGCGATAGAGATACTTTTCTTTGACAAAATTAAGGTGTAGATTTTGTATGGGCTCCCAAAATTGTATTTATCATGTCGGATATAGTTGCCAGGAAATGTGAAAGTTTTGCATGGAACAGGAGTTTGAGGTTCAGCCTCAGAATCTTCTGTGAGGGCTATTTCGCCTCATGGATCGATGATGGTCGTGTCAAGGGGAGAGTTTTACTTTTTTGGATCGGTTTTTTCTTTCCTTTATCGTGAAGTTTATTGAATTCAAGATGTTCCCTCCAAAGTTTATCAAGAAATTGAAAAAGTTGTCGAAATGATTCAGATTTGACGAGGCTAACGCGCGTCAGATAGAAATTTGACATTATTCTAAATCACGCCGTCATGTTGTTAGCAAATTTATTTTGAACGATGATCGTCGTAGGAATGACATAATTCCTACATTGCGTTAAAAAATTTACGAATACAATGACTCAGTTTACTTGGAATAAATTCGACACTTTTCAGAAAAAAAAATCCTGAAAACACCCGAAACAATAGAATTCTTCCCAATCAGCGATAGCAACGTCCTTCGACTTTTAACGATATTGAACAAAACGATTTCAGTATTTTTTTTTTTTTTTTTTTTTCATCTCGTGTTCGGTTCTCTCGGAGTCATATCGATGTTCGAAGAAGTACAGACGTGAGGCATTCAGGTACAAATTCGAAAGATACGGAATGCGAAGAAAGGACACGTCACGGGGAGCCAAAGGCTCATGGGAAATACCTCGAGGTATCTGAATAAATCGAAATACCCAAAGTGATTCTCGAACTTAAATTAGTTCAGATGGCGAACTGGCGGGGGAATATGTTGGGCCAAGTCGGTCACGGGAGACCTGAAACTGTGGTTCTACGACATCTTTTCGTCTCGGAACACATGTGTGCGATGACATGTAGGATTTGAGGGAAAATTGTCACGTATGTAATATTTTTTATATACTTATATATATTATTTCTTACGCGTGACTTTGTAATATTTGTTCCGGTTCTATGAGAGCTGTGATACTCCAGTCTGGTTTGTTATTCGTTAGTCCACGTGTATTTATTTGTTTTTCACGAGTACATTTTTCGAATTTGTCGATGTCACGTCAGTTGAGACATCACGCGGTTGTTGAGAAAAAAAAAAAAAAACTGAGGTATCGATGTTTCGGGGGGAAATATAGATCTTACGATAATTCTGGCATAAGTACATGTTGCAAGAATTTACCTGACTCGGTTCTCAGTTTTTACAGAGTGCATCTGATTTTATGATATAATGCAAGAGCGCATTAATTTACAAAGATTTACTGACTTCAAGTGGTTTTTCATGTTACACATGAAACTCAACTAAACATGAATAAATATGAGGAAGACAGTTGTAGGATTACAGTCGTCTGAAAGCAATAAAAATCGTGCGTCGTCGATGAACTGAAAACCCATGAAATATATTAGAGTTTCAGTAACAAATTAAGATTACAATAAATCCCCGAAAACTACAAAAATTATTATTCCATAATTGTATCCTACGGTAACATACATTAATAATCGTAAAGTGCTTTTATTGCGTTAATTTAATTTATATAATCGCAGAACGGAAATTAAAATGCGGGCTGTTGTTTAATAATGTACTTTTCGCATTGTTAATACACGGAAAATCACGAATAAAGATTATTTTTAGGTCAAAGCGTGGAAAAACCGCAAAGACTGGGCGTATAAAGTGTCTCCAGCTATGGCACTTGCCGAGAAGGAGATTTTTAATTAGCCTGGTAATTTCAGAAAGCCTAGGCTGTTATTCCCCTCAAGTTTCTTTCTTTCTGCCACGCACTCGAGGAAGGTTTGTTCTCCAGGATTGCTTGAGTTGTCTGAATAGCCGTAACGGGTGGGCTCTAAGGGTCCCAACCACGGTAAAGCACCCACTTTCAAGCTGCGATGTTTACTGGTTAATTCAGTGCTCCCTACAGTAGAAAAAACCAGGGACCATGTACCTTGACGCTAAATTTGAATGTAGGCACGTTACCCGGCCTAACTTAAAAAAAAGAACGAAAGTGGGTTTTTTTCCAAAGAAAATAGCACACAAGAGAATTCCAGATGAACTAACCATTTCAATTACGCGTGCTTCGTAATAATGACCTCCGCTAGATTCTGTACAAAACGGCAAGGTATAAAAGGGGGTAATGGCTAAAAGTCAGGGGGCCGCAAAAAGAGAATTTTCGAGAATTTTTTTTTGTAAATTCACACGTTTATATATTTGTGCTTGAAACTGTTACGTTTCCAGAATATCCAGTATTTTTTTCGTGAAAAAAAAAGTATACACATGCAAGGATATTACAGCCGATCCAATAATAAAACTATCGAATGACCGGCTACATATTTGGAATTTTTAAAATTGCGAATATCTCAAACTGTGCAAAAAAATTTCAATTTTTGACAACCGTTTTTTTTCTGCGGGTTGTCATTGTCGAAATTTTCAAAATTACAAAAAAAAATATGCGGTCAATCGACAGTTTTATTATGATACCAATTAATAGTCCGTTTCTTCATTTTTTACTTCCGATGACTCTGTTAGCCAGAGCCAAGCCATATGTTCACCGACTGGCCATGCGCGTCTGCTGCAGTCCTTTACGATTATTGTTCGATGAAAAAAAAAACCAAAACTCGTCATGACTATGTATAAATTGTGAAAACCAACCTGTTTTTTGGTCGCCAAACTTATGGACAAACTTTAAACAAAGAAGAAACAAAAGATTCATTAACGTTGCTTCTGATTGGCCGGTTGCTCGAATAGGATTCCGCATGTTTGAAACGTTTGCTCTTGGAGGCTAACAGGACATGGTGTCCCGAAAATCTAAGTGATGTATATGACATTGTACGACCTTGCGACCTCGGACCGTATGGTCATAATCATTTCATATACAATAGTCGAGGCGCAGAGAGGCTACCCAGCGACTGGGGTTATGCAAGAGTAATGGCTTCAATTTGTACCTACAACCACGCGATCCAATCTACTATGCGCAATTCACAAACTTACACTCTATACTACATCCCCAAAGCGATATAGCTATACCGACAATGTTTAGGGGATGCATTGTCCGTCGACACATGAGCGCACATCCAGAGTATCTGCCGAGGGCAAATGAGCGGATCCCAACGGGTGTTGGTACTGGCACCACACGTTAGTTATGCCAGTTGCACCAGGAATTCGCTGGTTTCAGCTTGAAACCCGCATACGGTAATCCGACCACCATTTTTGTTTTCTTTCACCCCTTTTCATTGCTTCCGCATCAACAAACATTTCCGATCATACCTACCACGCTATTTTACCACAATTTTCATAGGTGTCAATAGCCGTAGCGAGGTCCGAATATTTGGCGTCCCTTTGTTCATTCGATCTCCCGCGATTAACCAACCCTGCATAGTAGTCAGAAATATGAAAATCAATATACCATGAAGAGCAGACGAGTCTGGAACCAATAAAAATAATCGTCAACGGTGTCTATGTATCTCGGGGAGATCCGTTGATTCGGACGGCTCTGTAAAATCTTTCATTAACATAGAATATTGCTTGGTTGGTTATTCAACATTGAATCTTCATTGAATGCAATGTCACAATTACCCAGATAGTTATTCCAGATCGTTCAATATCGATCCAAATTATGTCGCCTGTAAATGTTGAATTTATTATGTAGACATGGCGAACTAAAGCAATTTGGAAATAATGCCCTGATATCATTATAACTTTAAGAATGCCGATAAAAATAGAATAATCGAGTTGATTTACGGTTAACCGTTTTGGCACTTCGGTCTTCGGTCAATTTTCTGTACAAATGGGTAGCATGATTACCGTATGTCTTCAATATACGAGGCAATCTATACATGCAAGCTTCTACCTACTCATTAAGTATTTAATTCGACTTGCTTTGCCGAATCTTTGTAATTTATTTATTAAAGGTCAACCCTGATTCATCTGTAACATTGGGGAGAAACTTTCCTGCATTCTCTAAATTATCAAGGCGACCATAACCTTGGAGTAACTGTATCTTCGCTTTATGCTGGTGCTTGTCCTTTTTCCTTCGTTGGATGGGGAGCAAGAGCCCCACGGGAGTCATCCTGCGTCTCGTAGATGAATCAACTTCTTGGCCTTTCACGGGGCAAAAGCAACAATCGCGTCTCAAATTCCGCACGAAAATGGGGTTTAGTAGACGTCCAACCCTGATTGCCATTCAGGGCTGAACCAGTGTCGCAGGAGGACGTAAGAGTATACCGATCATACCTTCATTACACGAGCTTATATGTTCATCATTCGAGGTACATGGAGTTACGGCAACTCGAATAGTCTTTCAAGAGTGTACGAAAAGGAATTCTTTCCCAAATAAGTAAAAAAAACAAACAAAATCAGCAAGTGAAGACGTGAAGCAATCATCAATTTCACCGGTCAATAATTGGCTGCCCATCGAGCGGCAGACCTAGGGCTGCGCATCAACAGTAGCAGAAGTGCGAAAACAATTACTGCACTTGATTGCTAACGGCAGGGTTCCTCCGCTACTCGGAGCAATTTATCGACCGTTTAATCAAATTTCCTACTTGCCTTGGTACGAACGTTGTTCACGACTATCCTCATCCCTATGCTTTTCGACGCCCACCCTGGGGCTCTTGTAATTCCAGAAACAACAACTGACGGGGGACTATCGACCTATCAATCGAGTTCATTTCAGACATCGCGGCTTTCACGGTTATAGGAATCAAGCAAAATTTTATCCAATGACTCGATCGCGATACCAGCGCCCAATTTATTATCAACGTATTGTCAACTAGCGATATTTGTTTTTATGGCTGAACAGGGCGCAGCATTTTGGTCTTTAGAGCGCGTTAATTGTTTATCAATCGCAGTTCGAGGTTTGAGGAAGTTGGACTTTCCGGTTGAATCGGTATTGATGAAATAAATGATAAATAGCACTCAATATATGTTATAAGTTTTGGAGTTTAAATAACATTTCCCTTATGATATCGTTATGAACAATATGGTCAATGTTAATGTTGTGATACAAATTGAATAAACTTGACAGTTCAATGAGACGAGATTCGTTAGAATTTCAATGTCATTTCGCTTCTCATCTTCAATGGATAATATTTTTCTAATTACTCAAAATGGTTCAATTTATAAATATTGAGGAGCAATTGTAATTATAATTTTCGACTGATGTTTACGTTCGTTATCAGTCATGAAACGATCAAACGAATCGTTGAAGCGCGTCATCCTGGAGCCAGAACGGATGTGAGCTTTTCATAATAGAAGGACGAGTAACAAAGGGCAAGTTGCTCACAAAGCTATTTACGGATCATGAATAATCTATGATCGTTGCCCAGGCGCCATTCACCTCATTCACAAAGATCGATCGCGTAATCTCATTACCTATTGTATTTTAAGAGTATACAAGGAAGATAATTTTCTGGCGCACAATATCCTCCAAACATTGGTTAATTATCAGGCCGACTTTTAACTTTCCGACACGAGGATACACATGTGAATGTCCTTTTTTCTCAATCTGGTTTTTTTTAATTATATGTATAAGAGTCTTTGTACGATGTGTGAGACTTGAGCCTAAAGAATTACTCTATTTATCGTTTATTCCGTAGACGGTTGATTAGTCAGTTGGAAATTCTGTTACCAGTAGTTTCGGTAAACTAAGATATTAAGCAAAGTAGCTCTTGGAATATTGGAAAGGAGTTGCGTGTTTTCCACGTTTCCTCCATCCTCTTTTATATGTACTAGCTCAAAGTGGTACGGGAAACTAAAGCTTCAACCGAGAAACTTTGGTTGGGTCTCCGAGTCCGAAGGTCTCACATGCCTCACGAACTTTGAAATAGCTTTTTTTCGCTACCTGTATAAGGGCTCTTGGAACAGGAGTTAAGCTTACCTCTGCCAGCAACGTTGACTTTTTCAAAACGAATTTTCTCACTCCGCTAATAGGGTCTACGATTGCAATGTTTGGGTACCATTTCATTCTAACCGTTGTGGCTGTATACGAACAAACAATCGAAACAGAACATAGGTTAGCGGGGATGGATCCAGTGATGACTCTCCGGTAAAGAAAACAACAAAAAAGTACATGCAAGGGATATGAATCATCGTTTTTAGCAGCTGTTACGTCGAAGAGGCGTTATTTGATAGTGTTGTCACACGAAAGAGTTTTTTTCCTAGAAGGTTTTTTTTAAATTGCTATTTGTATTTTGTCATTGCCATTTATTATTTGATCCCGATAGCATTGCAATTGCATCAAGTGAACGTACGCCAATTAAATCAAACGTATGGATTCGAAAATATATATTTTTTTGTTTCTTCACTGTTACGCACAACGGATATTCTTGATTTCGTTTAGAATTATTCGTTTCAGTGAGTAAAATATGTTTCTGCTTTACTTATACTCCACGTATTACGCGGGGTATACCTTCGTTGCTGGTTTTATCACGAAAATTTTTCGTAATTCTGCTAACAGGCGGGAAACGCGTTGTTAGTTAGACAAAAACGACTGTTAAAGGGAACAAGTCAATAGGAGATGCATGGAGATTGTGCAGCACAACTTTCTCAGTGGAACGACCTAACAATATTTCTCGGCAAATACCACAATATATTCAGCTTGAAGCCGCGGAACCGCATCCAATTACGGATATGACAATGCTCATCTCGCACCGCGACGGGAACGATGTTACTAACTAGAAAATATTAATTAATTGCTTCACGAAGAGTTTAATCATCTAATTAACCCCCTTTGAAAGTTTCTGCCACGAGGAACAGGAGCTGTCACCTCGCTGTACCAGCAGTTTCCCTTAGTATATTCCCTTCTACGAAGATCTGATCCAGCGCTTTGTAGCATATCCCTTCTATTCTATCCTGCCATGGTAGGTGTGAAGCGTAGATGAACGATGAAAAGGCAGTCCGTCTGAAAAGAACGGAATATCTCTACCTTCACGAAAGACAAGAGTCAGCCGCAGCTGAAACCACCGCATCAGAGCCATTATATGAGGTGAGAATTTTGTGTGATATGCCATATCAAGTGTCAATTCGTTTGCTCAAAGCTGGCCAATTAATGAGTTGTGATCATGTCGTACAGACCGTGGGAAATTCTATTCGCTGAGACGAACGAACGAGTAAAAGAATATATTGCGTGAGAAAATATTTGGTCTTGAAGATAAATTTAAAAATAATGCAAATTGATAAATTGCACATTGTTTTTTTTTGTCCTCTCTAGCTTGATTGTCAATTTTACTTGTCTACAAAAATGGCAATTATATTTTGAAGAATTCGAAATTTTGTCGAATCTTAACGGTTTCGTAGACGCTCGTCACATTCGGTATAAAAATATTTGGTAACATTAGTGCAGTTGTGTAAAAAATTGAATATCAACAGCTCGACGTTGGATGCAATTTTTTTTCTCGTAGAAACAGAGCTTCGATGAGAAGGCAAAAAATAAGAATGAGAAGAATCAATTACACCGAGAAATCATCGATTCGATCATGTGAACGTAATTTGAATGGAAAATAAAAACGTATCATATCATCTACCAAACGTAATAATTATAATTTGGATATCCTCTTCGAGTTAATATATTTTTTACAGCCCGGTTTATGATATTTTCTCCGTTCAATGCCGATTTCATCAGTAGGCTGCTTGAATTGTTTTTTTTTCAAATTCGATAACACGTTATATTATATATAACTCCTATTTGTTCATCATATAATATGAGTGATGATTGTAGCAAATAAACAAAGTTAATCTATATTTATTATTTAACGTTTAAGATGGAATTTATTCAATCGTGATCGAAGATCATAGGGAATATGGGTCAAAGCACTCAAGGGGGATGATGTATCGTGATGGCTTCTCCATAGTACATCGAAGACCCCATGTACGTGTATCACGCCAAGTTACATGACGATCCATTGGGTGAAACTGGAATTTGGACTGTGTATAGTTGGAAAAAAAAAACATAAAAAAAAAATTCTCAAGAGATAGGAGTAAAAAACTCAAGGGAGGGTGAGGAGTGGTGGCGAAAGAGCAGCGGGATGCACGTTCAGTGGAGGAGAGACTTGGGTATTCAGACATTTCTATAAGCCCAAGCATATCACATAAATTCATGTGAGGCCGTAGCGGAGAGCCGGGCCCCGAGAATCGGGAAAGCTAGCGGGATTATATCCTCAAGAGTTTGCCAGCTTTCAGCGCTCATTTAGGGAGAGCCATAAAGCGATGCCGTTAGGCGACTCTACCACCGGTCGGGGCTTGCTTGCCCAAGTCGTCGTTTGCCCTCTCCCAAAAGCTCCCTCGCCTACTCCCTCTCCTCCCACCGCTCTTGTCCATCCACCCCCATCATCATCATTCCCCTCTCAAAGGTTTGCTCACAGGCAGATTAAATACACCCGGCACGAGTCACGACTAAGAGCATATACAAAAAAATACCGATAACAAAAGCGAGGCGCATGTGAAATTTTCTCTCCTACCCCATGGATTTACGTATGAAAACTCCTTTTTTCAAATTCAAGATTCGCTCGACTCTGGCTGATTCATGAAAAGGGAAGAAGTTTCGTTTTCATCGACGTATCTTTTGCCCAACAAACTTGAACAATGTTTTTTTTTTTTTTCGAGTTTGAACCCCACGAAAGAGTATCCGAAGGTTTCAGTAACGGGATTGAGTAGCTTGCGAATGAGTAATACTTGATGTTTCAGCTGAAATTTGGCGCAAAGGCTGAAGGGTAAAGTTCTGTCGTAACCGAGGCTGGGGGAGTCGTTGCTGGACCTCGCTTGGGCGATCGCTGTGATATCGGCAGACTTCTGTTCAGTCAAGTATACTGTCATTGAGGTAGCGATTATTGACTCGACAAAGGTTGCCGGCATATAATACGACGCTGAAATATAGTTTCTTGGCGATACTCAACTTTTTAACCGCTATTATACCAGCTAGTGCGTAAAAATATCACAACTTATGAGAGGTGTTGTTGTTGTTTCAGTAATCGTTTGTACGAAATCTAGCCTCCTTATTTGGGGATAAGAGTTTTTTTTCAATAAATATTTTTAAAAATCCCGTTTTTCGATAACTTATATAATGACGTGCTATCGAAGCTAACGGTCGATCCACTTTGTCCGAAAGAGCACCAGGCACGAGGGAAGATTTTCTTTCTTTTCTTTCTTTCTTTTTTTTTTTCAGGAGTGGAAACAATCGCCGAACAACAAAAGTATTGGTGAAAGCGTACGAACGAACGCAAGGCGCTATTTAGTTTGTTTCGAACATCTGTCCGGGTTCTCCCGGTGTTCGGTGCGGGAAATCGAACGTTTGTAGGGTTTGCAGTTTGCAGTTTTATCAGGGATTTTCAACTAAAAAAAGAGCGAGGGGTTGGCGATGGACATCCTTTACGGAGATGGTCGATGAGAGATTCCCGGCGGATATGTGTCGGGGCGCATTCGAAACTCGACGACTACTAATACCAGCGCTACTTTTAGTGGTGTCGCCGCTGTTTCTCAACGGAGCATATTCGCGCTCATATATAAATTCGCGTAGCCGTAGCCATACGGATTCGTTGGAATGGAGTAGCTCCGGGCTACGACCTAGACCTCCACCGGCAAGCGAGAGGCTATCCAGCACACAACTCGGTGAACACAGTTCTTGCATTAGCACAAGAAAGATTTGAGGCGAGTGGCTCGTGTCGTTTCTACAGCAGCTACTACATCTGCACCCGACTGCCAACCTCATACCACCATATCGCTTTTCTCCCGCTTGCTGGCTGCCTCCTCAGCCGTTGTGCCGAGCTCTGTATAGGGTTGCAAGGCTACCTTTGCCCCGAACCCCAAGACTTATACCGGACCTACTTCACCCCAGGCTTTCTTTCGAGTTTATTTCGGTTTATACATCTCTCCCGCTTTGAAACAGCGGCCACCAATTTTTCAGTTTATTTTATTTTTTGCGGGTCCCGAAAACGGAACCCTGGGGAAAACAGACTATGCGCGCGATATCTGGTTCGAATTGGGAGCAACGGGATCGAATGAGGGACGGAAGATTCATGTTTGATACATTCAAGGATCGGGCGAACAGAAACATAATGATAAAGACTATAGATGAAGCCGCAGTTGGCAGAGCGGGGATTGATCTTTATTCGCTAGTAAAAATCGCACGATATGTGGATTGCTTGAGCAAGCTTCAGATTTTCGTCAGAGGCTATAAAAGCTTGTTGGACACTGTGAGTGAAATCTCGGTAAATCAACATATACTTTTGACCGACATTATATGACTCGAGCCAAGAATGATAGATAGAAAGAGAATCTGATAGGACGATAAAGTCAAGTGAATCAAGTCCGTCAGGAATGCTGATGTGTCCTAAAAAGCGTTGGTACATACATCCATTGGTAAGCTTACTCTATAATTCAACGATTCTGAATTTCGACTTACCCAATATTTGACTTAGTACAGTCCGTCCATCTTCCCCTAGACAAGCGCTTCGCGCGTCGAACGGATTTGTAAATTGCACGAAAGCGTAACCCTTGTGCATCGATATTCCTGCAACAGAATTTTTTCTCATTAGATTATAGGATGATTATGAGAATGGCCCGGAAACTTGCATCGATACCGTGCAATATTACGACAGAGGTAATTCTCTTTTGGCGTCTAGAGATCTCCTCAACGTTTAAAAGGTATATACATATTAACCTCACGTGATAAGGGGGGATAAAAAATTCAGAGGTCGTTCATACAAAGAGTTATGGTTACAGGATCCTGGGCGACCCGGAAATGGGTGAAATACCTTAAATGACAGATAAAATAAAAATGCATGCGTTACTCTTAAATAGGCGCCAATAGAGACATTTATCTTCCATAATTATTATGGTCTATGCACCGTATCAAAATAAATTTTTTTTATCAATAAGTGATCAAAGTTATTATGGTCAAATAAGTTATTGCTGATACGTTGCTTTAGGTAGTTGGTAAAATTTGTCATTTTATACTAATTGTAATGGAATTTTAAGCACCACCAAGTGTTTTATAGGATCCGTCAAGGACGAAATTAGACCCTCGAGCATCTGAAGCGTCATAGTAGGAATATCGCGTTAAAGGTGCGACTAATCCAGCTATGTGAAAAGATTGTCTGTGAATCGACGATAAACAGCTTACTTTCCACCTTCGTCAATCCCGTCCCGGTCGATTCGGCAGTAGTAGTAGTAACAATAAACGACTCAGACACAAAGTGGACCCGGCTCATTGTCGGGATTTAATACAATGATGGAATTAAGTTCCAACCATGAATGGAGTTGAGAAATTGTGGCTTTGAGCGAACGGGTAAATTTTATGCCAGAAGACATGTTCAATAATGTTCTTATTGTTTTCACAAATAAAAATTTGAGCCTAGACGAGTTGACATTTGACATGTAAGTTGAACAATATTAATCTGCTATGAAATTCTGTTGAATAGTAATTTATTATTAATAAAATTAATGAAAAATATCGCAAATATGGATTGAGCTTACCGGCGAGTCGTCCGTAACGCTGAAACATTCTCTCCACATCCGTTTTACTGCACTGAAAAGTATTGAGATTTCCGACGAAAACACGCGAATTCACCGCCTGCGGATCTTGCGAGTTGGTCTGGTTACCAACTTTGCTTATCTTCATTTTCTGAAACAAAAAAGAACGAAAGAGCTGTATCAGATTTTATTGCTTGTATTTTTTTTCAATTTTCTTTTGCAAAGTACCAGTATTTGAAATATTTCATACGAGGCTGTTCTCAGAAAATTACTTCAAAATAATGCAGTGCAATCTATCCTAAGATCGAAGTGACTCGGCGAACTTCACGACTCTTGCAACATCGTTTTCCGAAGGAACATTATGTACGAGGAAAAAGAAGTTTGAATAGAATAACCCTGATTAAGATTAACATGACGAAGATCAGATTTTCGGTATATTTAAACAGCAATATCGCGCTAAAGTCTTTGTACCTTGGTACCTGGAAAAATTCTCTTGCGCTTGGGTACTTTTGCTTACCTGAAATAGTGCGTTTTTCATAAATTTAAAAGGATATCGTGTGCGAAATGCGCACGCAAACGTGTGCACGATCATCGTCGGCGATTGAAATACGTGCGCGCCTATATATCGACTGTCCTCGATGATCATCGGGGACCGGCGAACCTGAGCGCCAATCAAAATGACGGATAAGCAGTGACAGGGGGGGTGGTCTCGTGTAGTTGTAACATAAACGATTTTTTCCGTTTCAATTTTCACCCTTGAACAACGCGATCTCTTATCAAACAATTTTTCGTTAGCAGAGAAATTCTTGAATTTTTTTCAACGGAGAGTTTTATGTCTTATTCGGACGAAATTCCTGAAATTTCATTGAGGCTAGGTGCAAACATAAGAATGTAAGGGGAAAAAAAAAAACAGGAGTCTGCGGGAGTGCGATATTTACGTTTCTCGACCGGCAAGCAATTTTCTATTTGCTAAGCCCCTGATGTGATCTCTGCAAGTTTGATGGATTCTCGTGCTTGCCTTTGCGGGGTTGGCTCTCTAAGTATTATACGGCAGACGAATCTTTGTACAAACGATCTGAAGCAAGGGCGGTAAGAGCAGTGGGCCAGGTATTCGTGTGCTATCCAGGTGGTTTTCTCGATGAAAAGTGTATAAAAGATGACGGGAGAAAGCGGAGTATAAAAAAGAGAGAGAGAGAGAGAGAGTGAGCGAGAGAGGAAGATGGTAACGGGAGTTTGAAGGAGTTGGCGAGAGGGTTTCAGAGAGAGAGAGAGAGAGAGAGAGAGAGAGAGAGAGAGAGAGAGAGAGAGAGAGAGAGAGAGAGAGAGAGAGGGGAAGCCTAAAAACCACTGTAGTCAAGTGGGTACATGCAGTCTTTAATGGATTAACCGAAGTAGAGAGCGCGAGGCCCTTGCCCACCTTGCCTCGTACCTTCCCCATCGGTCTACTCGGAAATGGATGAATAAGCTCATGCCAGACTCTGAAAGACCTCGGGTGCAATAGCTGGAAATGTAAAATATGTAAGAGCGCGTTCAAACACTGAGACATTCGAAGCCTACGTTATAGAATTACCGGCCATCCTTTCTGCCTCTCGCCTCTGGACCCAGAACTACTTTTCGCTACCTCACCGGAGATGACTGTTGAGCTAATTAGCTGCGAGATTGAGAAGCTTATAATAAAAAAAAAATTCATTTGAGTAATTCGTTATTCGACGCGAATTACCCACGGATCGATAAATTTCGGCGTATCCGGAACATGCTACATTTAAAAATTAAAATTCGTCGGACGATTTGTCATCCGCCTCAACTTTTTGCAAGGCAAATTTACTTTCAATGTTCAGCAACTATTTTTATTCACGCATTGGTTCGTTCGATCTATCTGGAATTGAGTCGTGTAGAACTTGTGACACGTGGACGTGTTGAGTCTGTCAAATCGAAAATATCGAATAAATTTTCATGTATAAATTTCAATACGGTATGATAGTTATTATCACAACGAGCCTTTTGGTGAAAAGGTCATTTTCAACGGCTCGATGCATGGCTTGCCACCAGAGCTTCGCAAGCGAAAGCTGCCGGTATGCTAGAACTGAACTTATCGCGCACCAAATCGATTCACAAACGCGTCAATAATTCTATTTAAAAATTATACGACCCAGACTAGCTTTAGCCGATATGTTTACTGACCTTTTTGTAATAGAGCCACCATAGCGGTAATTATCGAGCCTCAACTAGAAATTTCCAATGGATCATTGCATAGAAAATCGGAGCAATGATCCGCAAAATACTCGCCTATTTAGTTTTTATGTTAAACGAGTTAAGGTAACTGATGTATTAGTGAAAACGAAGATTTTAGTTTCGCATCGAACCTTATTCTTCTATAGCACATTATATACGCAATGAGGAGAAATCAAGAATTTTTACCACTTTTCTACGGAAACACAGACTTTGCAGTTTTTCCGTTTTGCATGGGAGCAAGACGAGTTTTACGGTTCAGATTTTTGATGCTTTTAAAATATTAAAAAAAAAAAAACATTAAGGTTGAGAAAACAATTTTTTTTTATTAATTGCAGTATGGGTAACGAGTTTGTCAGAAAAATCCTCAGTTAACAATCGCAGTAAAAAGATAATGTTGAAACAAGTAAGCCATCACCAAAACAGTAGCCTATAGGCGGGTAGGCCATTGAAACTTTTATCAATGACGGAATTTCGTAGTCAGGCTCGACCTAACCGCACTTTCGGTGCTCGCAATTACACAATCGAAGAACAATCATAACACAAGTTGGCAGATGCTAAATTTATTTTAAGTTTAAATTTGAGAATTTTCGTGTTTCATAATTTTTCCTAGTTAAAAAAAAAAATTCGAGTATGATGTCAAAGAAATTCAATCTTTCATAACGTCGTGGCAGTCGCATAGAAAAATGGTCATGTGACAATACAAAAAAATTATGGGCTAGCAACGTGACAATATCAGTTCGGAAAGAATTTTTATGTAAGCACTGTAACTCGTTATTATAATCCCTCAAAGTGTCAATTTATGGATGCAGAAAGTTTTATGGAGTTAAAAAATTATTTATCATACATATTTGAAAATTTCGAAATCCTATACAATGTAAAACCTTTGGGTAATGGTAATGTCGATAAAAATTTTAATCCTCCACGAAACGAATTTGACATCAATTAAATTATACTAAAGGACATGGAGAGAGATAGCCGTCACCAAAGAACCGCAATTTCAATGATTACTATATCAAAATTTTCGATTTCAACACTGAAAAAAAAGTATCCATTCTGCAGCGATCCAAAGTTACACTGAAAGCATTTCGATACTATAGCAATAAACATCGTCACACGAGCTATACGTATCGCTATATCAACCGTACCAGCTAACTTAACATATGTCCACTACTATAAAAATACATTAAGTTCCAATCACAATACTTTCAGTAATTGCAGCGAAGGTTTTCAACCACTGCAGAAGCTATTCCTGGTATAGCTGCAGCAGCTATACGCACCGCTGTGGGCGCGAAACGTTAGATTGAATTTACTATACTTCTGGCTGCACGCGCGTTATTTCGCATGGCATCATCCACGCATCTAGTTGTGATTTTTTTTACGAACGCACGTAATTGACAGATCATACAACCTCACTTTTGCTTGGCGTCTCGTGCATTGATCATTGCTTTGTTGATCTGTTCGTACTTTATTATACTTTCACTATTACAGAACAGGAAGTGGATAGCATGGCTTTTCAGTTGTTGACGGATGATTTGAATACGATTTTCAATAATCACCTTCATGCCTATGAAGTTTTCAATATCTTTAGCGCGTGCCACATATAGTGACACATGATAATTTGTTTTCTTCTCGCTCAAAAGCTGCATAAGCTAATTCCGTTCAGCTCCTACAGCGATACCGTATTCTTCGAGTACCTAAACTACGTTAGACAGAACTGTTCCGTTGATTTAACCTCACGATAGCGCTGGTGTCAGCACAGACCGAGTTAACGCTCTCGCAAACAGAATTTCAGGTGTCAGAGCTATACTTTTTTTTTTTTCAGTGAATGCAGAGGACAATTATATCACACTATACTATAAAAATGTTTCGCCGCCGCTGCTGCCGCGCCGCGTATACAAGATCTATATAAGGCCTGCTTGATTTTAAAAGGATCACTATCCGGGTTTATTTAATTGGGAAAGGAAGTGTGCGTAGCGCCCGAGCCGCATGAAACCCCAGTATTTTTATATTTACATTAAATTATATTATTGTCATATGAAAATAACGCGAGCGAGTTAACTACAGGATTTTCGGCTATGGATGTAAAGTATTGCATGACAATGGCTCGTATTAGCAACCAAATTAATTATACTGCTGATGGTTCGAGCATAATTTGGCGTGAGAGGAGGATGGCGAATACTCATATGCACACGCGCATGTTACGTGTATATGAATACTCGGATTCTGTGTCAGCTATGACCGATGCGCATAAATCGTCGTACAGCCGGATCATAAATGGGAGAGGCTGGCAGAGGGTCACGCTATGAGCGTCACGACGTAGATTTCTGTAATTAAAATCCGTCACATGGCAAATTATTGTCTGTCCTGGGGTAAAAATGGCCGGACGGATATCACCCCCGAATGATCGGTATTCAATTAATTAACGCTAGCGATATATCCGATTACGAGGTGGCTGTATATATACGGCCTCGTTTACTTATTAATCGATTTATTTTGGATATAATTAAGGATTATTGGTATCATCGAATTTCGAAATAATTACCAGCATGCTCTTTTGTTTTTTAAGAAATCGATCAAAAAATCTCATGAACGTAATATACAAAGCGAAGAGGATATAGCGGAAAGAGGGGCGGGCTTGATGGAATATTCTCCAAATTGATTTATTACATTAGGTTCTGATTGTTTAACAATAGCGTCAAGATTCATGAATATTATTACGTGGGGGATCGGTGATGCTGTCTCGTGCGTACTTGATATGCAAAGCGTGAGCGTATCAATGTAGTATATATATATATATATATATATAATGTGTGTGTGTGTCTGTATGAACATATCATCCGTATCATCTCCGCAAATATACTACAATGTATTGCATAAACAAATTTAACCAATTCAGCCAGTGAAACAAAACACCGAATCCCGATTGCCTTCGATTTCATACCGCCTATCACTTTATCTCATTATTGCTGATTTAAAATTCGTTCACGTTGCACAACCGCGTCAATTGAAGCCAGAATCATATAAAATATATTTCCATTCGTAATTAAACATTTTTTTTTCACATCAACGACTTCTTCCTGGCATCAATGTCCATCGCTGCGCTTCAATCACGGAAAATACTTGAAAAAACAGGGGAAAATAAACAATGCAAAAGAGAATTAATAACATGTTTTACGATTGGCGTATTATAAAACATATAATTAATTGAAGTTTTATCCATACCAATGAGGAAGAATATGTTGGGTTATTCGGTAAATAAGTTACACAGTTTGGAAGAATTTTTTTTCCGCAGTGCGAGTGGGTGCAAAGTTTGTGAACGAACAAGCTCTCTTTCCTTCACTGGATAAGGCAGAATAATTTTTTTTTTTTCTTTTTTTAACGAACGCAAAGAATGTCGTAACATAGGCGCGACATTATTTTCCAACTTGGGAGACCACAGATAGCGCGCCGCGGTGCGCAAATAAACGTTTCGTAATCTCCTGATATTCGTTGAGAGCGTCTTGGCGGCTTATCCGAACACATTTGGCTTTCCCATGATAATGATACCAGGGACCAGGGACGACTCGTTGAAAGCAGATATGCTACTTGGGCATTTTACGCTTTCATCCCCGTTCCATCTTCGCGAATATAATCATTTTATAATCTTTCTTTGTTCCTTGCTGCTCCAATCTTGGAGGATCGTGCAAAGGTTATTCCAAACTTTCATCCAGCAGCCTCAACGCAATTGTTTAAGCTAACCTATTCGAAAAAAAACATTCATTCATATTTCATCGTTTCGATGTTGTTTTGTAAGATTTGGATTTCACAGCGTCTCCGTAGCAGCCACTCTGATGTGACGACATATATATACCAGGCTGACATAAACGCATTTCTCCAAGTCTATATGCGACGCTCACGAATTAGTAAGATATAATTGTTGTCGCTAGAATATTCGATACCTTTGGGTTTTTGAGGGGGCAGCAGAAAACTGAGAATTTTATAGGACATTTGCCCTTCGTGCAATTAATAATGTGATCCATGATTAATCGAGCGTTCCCAATTATAAAAACTTATTGAGAATAGTTGAGAATCGTTCGATAAAGCTAGTCGATCGAGGTGAACGAGAAATGTAGTCGAAAAATATACCTAGCTACAGAGACTTATTGTTTTTCGCGTGTCTGACCAAATATATTCTTTACTACTAGCCCTGGGAGTATTTTTTGTACGAATTTGATGTTTTATACGAAAATTCTATCAGCTTACGGATGAACTCTCGACAAGTGAACCGAGACTCATTGATATTTGAATGCACTCACAATGATATCCGCGAAGGTAAAATCCAATAAAACGTTGTCGAACCATAATACAATTTCTATACGGTATTTGGTAGACATAGGTAAAATGTATAATTTTTATTCCCTATGCGTCCAGACTCGTGAAGTCCAAAAATCCTCAAAGTGGAAAATTATATTTAACTGACGTAGAACGATCATTCATACCCGCAACGTTTTTCCTATGATGATAAACAAAAAATTTTAAATCTAGCAAATTTTTTGCCGTGCCACTTGGGGTAATTCTTCATCATCGCAAACTGATGAGGCAAGAAAAAAAAAATTGAGAGCATTCGCGAACTCACGAGGCCCTCATACTTTCCACAGGTTGAATAACGTGGTAGGGAGATAGTCGAAATGAGAGACATAAGGAAAAGCCCGCAGACCGCATATTCAGTATCTCTCGGGGGTGTGCTCGTTCGTTGCAACGTTCCAGCAGCTAGACAGAGAACCGAGCAAGCAAGCAAGCAAGCAAGCAGCAGCAGCAGCCTGGCCCGACTGTCAAACCGCGAATGCGTCAAATTGTCGGTAAGGTGTGAAAGCGGTTTTCACCAGCACAACCACCCTCTCTCGCTCTTGGAACCGCGTTGCAGTATAACTAGGCAGAGGCAGAAGCCGCTCTGGTTCTGCTTGTGCTGGTTTCACCGGTGAGATCCGCACACACCAAGGGGATCCGATGAGAAAGCCAGAGCACCGGAGCAAATTGAATTAGACAGGCTGTGTCTCGTTGAATTGCTCTTGCTTTCATTTTCGAGCTGTAATATATATGTCTCGCCCTGCTAGACCAAACCAACCTACCTGACTTCCTCCGAATGCCTGCTTTCCAAGCCATTTCAAATGAGGATTTATTTCTATACTTTCATTTTTATTTTGTTGTTTTTTTTTTGTTCCACCACTGCCACGCTCTTCTCGCCCCTTACCGAAAAACACCCTCGAACGGCTTATATCCATCTCGGTCTGGATGTTCAAAAAACCAGCAAAATAAAAATATATTTTAATGAAAAATTTTATGTTTGCCGCTTCGGCAGTGCGAGAATACATTTAAAAAGTTATTACGTATGAACGAGCACGGTAGACGGAACGCTATTCAATCCCCATTTCTTTTCGTTTTACTTTTATACGCAAAAACAAAGAAAAAAAGATAAAGAGAGAGAGAGAGAGAGAGAGAGAGAGAGAGAGAGAGAGAGAGAGAGAGAGAGAGCAAAGAAGGGATTTTGTGTAATTAAAGTTTTCCGAAGTTTCATGATGTAATTTTGATTCATCGAATCATCGATCGTTCGATCTTATTAGTAGTGTGACGAAAGTACAGAAGCAGTTTCTGGATTCAAAGAAAAAATGTCATTTCGATTTTTGGATTCTTCTTTTAATTTTAAGAAAGTTTCGAATGATGAATTTCAAGTCTTGGGTTTGGAGCTTCCATCTCTTTGAGGAGGTCATGAGGATCATGATAACTTCAAGATGACGATTATTTTATCACAGCAAAAGTAAATCAATGTTTTTGCCTTTTCTTTAGATCAAAGTAAAAACAACACAATGCCGTCAAGAGTTTGTTAATGAATGAATGAACGGGGATTTTTTTACACACAAACGTTTTGGTACAGTAGAGGGTTTTTAATTTTCGGGCTTTTTCTCCTTTTTGCTAAAGGTATGAAAGGTAAATGCCTAGACCTGCTGATGGTACGCTGCAAAGCTTAATACCTCAAGGCTTTTTCGTATCATGATACTCCACGCTTCGCATTTAATCCGAGAAAAAGTATGTATATACATATACCTTCAGTATTCCGAAAAAAAGGGACGTTTGATCGACGTGTGTAACGTCCAAGGCAGAGTTAATCTTCACTTGTTGGGTAGGTTTTAATAACGTTCGCGTTGTGCATGTATGAATGCCGATACACTCCAGACAAAAATTTCAGTCGAAATTATGCATCACCACTTTTGCGATAAAAGAAGTTAATTTTATATCGAGCAATTATTCAGAGCTCATCTCTACGCTTGAATAGAGTTCCTTGAGACGTCACGTTTCCCGTGAATCACTAAATTTAACATTGTACACGAATGTGTGAACCGATACGGAATTTAGTAGACGTACGTGGCGAGACTGCTATTTCCGATAGAGTAAAACTCGAGCGGGTTACTCTTAAATGGACACGTAGTCTAACACCTATTACCCACACGGTTTTATATGGCTTCCGCCCTCTTAGCATCACCTACCGCATATAGCTGACCGCAAAATTATAGATCGGTCAGTATATTTTAAGCGTGACAACGTCTCGAAAGGAAGAGCCAATGATACAACCGTAGAACTGTTAATGAGAAATAAGCGTTTGGAAGATGACGACTCTATTGAAATTTTGGTTTCTCGAACAATAAGCGCCTACCAAATTACAACTCTGTATCGCGACATAGCTCGACCAGACACGAGTGGCACCATTAGGGACTATGTCCTATCAAACCTCTACCAGACTACAACTATTCGGTATAGCTAATGATAACTATGCTTTTCGAGACTGTTTTGTCCACGAGTAGGATAAAAAATTATTTTCACCATTTTCTCCGAGATAGCTGACATTTTGAAAAAAAAAAAAAGAAAAGTATTATATTCCACTCTATTTAAAAACGAACAAAATGATCCTCTTGCTTTACCTGAAATGTCAAACGGCTAGAGAGAAAATAGGACAACGTGATATATACCCAGCGAGACGTGCATTATTTCACCTTGAATAATTGATAGGTGTACGGGCATATGGGGAGAAAACTAGCTTCGAAAATATGGGAACGGCTTGTAGAAATTATTAAAAGCTCATAAGCACATGGTACTCTTGAAATTTCTTTTCCATCACTTGGCGTCAAAACGCTGCAGTTTCTCTTGGTGAATTGTCCCAAAATATATAGTGCAGTTTCATTGCTGTACGTGTAGCTGGCGATACAATAAAATATTGCCGCAGAAGTTTGCAATATTATTCCAACGAAATAATTGATACTTGTCACACCTTTTACGAGCCATTTTGCTTTCCCAGCTAAAGCTCTAAAAAATGTATTCATCGATAAAAAAATAGTCTAATAATTAATAAGCAGTCCGTTAGTAACTCTTCATAATTTTTTCCACCTTCTACAAAATCAAAGAGAAGGTTCCGATATTATTTCACTTTTGGTTTTCATGCGGGGAAAACATTTTGTGATCCAAAAAGTGTTGGAACAAACGATTATGATTATTTTTCCGATGCTGCCTAGAGGTTGAAGAAAATATAAATTTTTTTAACTTTCTACAATACGAGAGAAGGCTTTGAGAATTATTTCGTTTAGATCCTATACGTAAAGAACAATTTTGATGCTTGAAAAAGGAGACCAACGAGGAGTTATACTTTTTTGTCCTGGGAGCTGTCAATGACTTTCTTGGAGCCGTGTTGCCCTAATCTGTCTCATACAAAAGACACGCTTCAAGCAATATTGGCCCTGATTAATACTGAGATGGGACACCGCATAGAATTGGCTTTTGCGTGCCGAGTGCTTAGCGGGAGGCAGTTTTACTGAGTTCCTGATGATGCCACATCGAAAACTCAGTAAAAATAAGGCCGTATGTATCAGCATGGGTTTTCCGTAGTTTCCACAGGACAAATGCGATACAGTGTAGCTAAAAAGCAGCCGCGCCAATGCTACCGACGTTGGGTTAGCTTAGCAAAGTGCCGGTAGGGAGTGATAGGAGGGATCAAATGGGAAGGGTAATACGTAAAAATCTGCAAGGGTATACGTTGGAACACGCGGATAAAAAAAAAAATAATCATAAAAATATAACAAGTAAATAATCAGTTCTCGGAGTCGTTCGAACATTGTGAAGTATGAGTCGCGCGTCCGGCAATAAACCTCGAACGAGGGAGCAAAAAACTTTTGATGCGCGTAACGTAAAGTTGAGAACAGAAGCGCAACGATGTGTTAAAGAGCAATGCATCGATCTGGTAAGTGCTGTACGCCAAAGATATACGGCAAGCAGAGGCGAGGGCAAAAGATTCTCGTTCCATCTCCGCCAACTAGAAAACTCTATCACTACTTGAGCGTAGTTTTCAAGAAACTTCATTGAGGAGAGCTCGTTGTAGTTTTATGTCATCATTATTTCGTAATACGCTGACCTCCTCGAACTCCATCCGTTTTTTTTACTAGCCTGACGCGGTACATCGCCGTGGGACAAGTTAAATATTCTTCGAGTTCCCGTATTCTATGAGTTTACACGAGCTCCTTTATCTTATCTTCCTGGATTCGCTCATCCCAACGAAAATTGGTTTTGTGAACGTTCATCCCCCCTTTCCCTATTCCTTCCTCGCAAATTATATATATATTTATATATTTGGCAAATAAGATAAATAAATCCTTTTAAAATTCATGCTTTTCCTGGATATATATTTTATCATTGAGATCACATAGATTGTTTCTCGAAAACATTATACATCGAACAAAAATCCAAGATTCGTGAAAAATTACTTTCCTGTTCATATTTTTTATACTCTTCGCCTTAATATTATAGTATCCTTTATTTAAATCCTAGGAAATACCAATGAAATGCGTGTGGAAGTGGAATGATTTATTTTTATTCTGGACGGTAAAAACTTTTCGCCAATAAAGCGAGTAAATTATTTTTTGACTCTCATTTTAATCAGTGTACATCATAGTTACTTCTGCTGTAGTTATAACAAGTAGTTATCCCAAGTTATTGTATTAATCTTGCAATAGCTGAGGTTCCTGGCACGTAACGAACACCAGGAGCTAACGAAGTTAATCATAATGCACGATGTTCGAACCAAGTCGAAGTTTGATCATCTCGAAAAGCGGTCTAAAACGTATTGAAGTATGCTTTGTATTATATTTCTAGATTAATAATTCTGAACCACTGATTTGGAGACAAGACAACTTTTTGAAAGCTCCGTGTTGCTTCGTACACTCTATTTGACACGTAAAAGCTTCGAAGTGAAGTGTTTCGCTATTGTGCACATTTTAAAGAACATGAAGTCCCTGAAGATAAACCTCTGGAAAGTAGGAAATTTCCATTCTTGTCTAGCAGAAAATTCTATCGGAAATTTTACGCTCTTATATAATTGAGAATGTGATGCGAGATTAATCGAGTGTTCTCAGTTATTAAAACTTATGTGGAATAAGTAAGGATCATTTGACGAAGCTATAATTGATCGAGGTAGAAGAGAAATTTAGACGTAAAACATTTCCCCATGTACGAATGCCGGAGCATTGCCGGATCTACCCATATGGCACAAAATTGGCACAAACCCGACTGCCAAATTTCGTTTGGTAGTACTGGCTCAGTACAGATAAATGCTTTGCCCAGTACTGGGCAAATGCTGATGACTAGTACTGACGAGTAAACATATATGGGACTCAGCCGACAGTTGATTCAGTACAGGAGATACACTGGGTCAATATTGTGGTTTGTACTGGCTGCAAATTATTTCGTGAGACACCCGACAGTTGCCTCAGTATTGGTTATATGCTGGGCTGACTTTTGTTGTGAGACTCGAGTGCAAATAAGTTCTGCATAAGCCCAATAGTTGGCTCAGTACCGGGCCTACAATGGGACGATATTTGTATTTCGTATGTTTATCGCACGATGCCAATGCACTACTGTGAGTCTTCGTAATACCGGGTGCGTGTTGGGCCGACATGGAGTTTATCATTGGCGTACCGACTATCTTGGTATACACCCGAGAATCGACCCAGTACTGGAGACAGACTTAGCCGAAGTTCTGATTTATACTGGCTGCGAATTATTTCGTGAGACACCCGACAGTTGTCTCAGTATTGGCTATGTGCTGGGCTGACTTTTGTTGTAAGACTCGAATTCAAATAAGTTCTGCATAAGCCCAATAGTTGGCTCAGTACCGGGCCTACAATGGGACGATATTTGTATTTCGTATGTTTATCGCACGATGCCAATGCACTACTGTGAGTCTTCGTAATACCGGGTGCGTGTTGGGCCGACATGGAGTTTATCATTGGCGTACCGACTATCTTGGTATACACCCGAGAATCGACCCAGTACTGGAGACAGACTTAGCCGATGTTCTGATTTATGCTGGCTGCGAATTATTTCGTGAGACACCCTACAGCTGTCTCAGTATTGGCTATGTGCTGGGCTGACTTTTGTTGTAAGACTCGAATTCAAATAAGTACTGCATAAACCGAATAGTTGGCTCAGTACCGGGCATATAATGGGACGACATTTGTATTTCGTGTGTCGATCGCACGATGCCAATGCACTACTGTGATTCGTCGTAATACCGGGTGCGTGTTGGGCCGACATACAGTATATCAATGGGGTACCGACTATCTTAGTATACAGCCGAGAATCGACCCAGTACTGGAGACAGACTTAGCCGATGTTCTGATTTATGCTGGCTGCGAATTATTTCGTGAGACACCCTACAGCTGTCTCAGTATTGGCTATGTGCTGGGCTGACTTTTGTTGTAAGACTCGAATTCAAATTAGTACTGCATAAGTCCAGAAGTTGGCTCAGTACCTGGCATACAGTGGAATATTTGTTTTTCGTATGTCGATTGGGCGTTGCCATTGCACTACTGTAAGTCGTCTTAATATCGGGCGTGTGCTGAGCCAACATTTATTGTATCATTGTTCATTCGAGCTTTCCCTCATGTATGCCACAGACAAACTTAGTTGATCTGCCTTTTATATCTTTTCTATATTTTTATGTTTTCTTGACTATATTGATTGTAAGCCATAGTCTAGGCCATATACTTATTAAAATTACCTAGGATCGGAAATATTCCTACAGATTTTCGATCCGTTTTTATTAAAAAATAGATAATACTTTAAGTACTCAGAGTCGCTCGAACTGAGCACCTCAGCGCGTTAGTGCATTGGTCGACCGATAAATTGAAAAAAGTTGGATCCACCAGGTGAAGAGGATGGAAAGGTAAAAAGAATAAAAATAAAATATTAAAAATCTCATGTGGTAAAAGGAAGATGTAATTGTGTCAACGCCAAATGATGCTCGTGTTTGTTATCATCCTTATCCCAGCCTTGACAGAAACAGACAGATATAGGCCTGTGCCGGAACTGGCCTTGCATTGACCCCAAAAACCGTCGAGTATAGAGTTTCGGGAAAATTGATACGATTTTTCGATGTGACGTCCGCCATATTGGATCCGCCATTTTTTATTTTGAAAATCTGATACCAGATTCGTAATCAGCGACTCCAAAAACTCCCATGTACAGAGTTTCTGGAAAATTGGTACTATTTTTAGATTTTACGTCCACCATATTGGATCCGCCATTTTGAATTTTGAAAATCTGATGCCAGATTCGTAGTCAGCGACCTCAAAAACATTCGGGTACCAAATTTCATTTAAATCGATGCAAGTGAAACATTCGTTGCCTTTCCATCAGAACTCGTACACTAATGTCATTTAAATACACGAAAATAATAAGGAAATAATAGCGTAGTGGTAGCGTGTCAGTCGTTAGGTAGCTCGTTAGGTAGGTCTCAGTTAAAATCTCAGGTAGGCCCAAAATTAATTTCGACGGGAAAACGTCCGGACTACCAAGCCGGAGACACTCGTAAAAAAAAATAATTTCTAAATTTTTAATTTTTTTTTAAAATGATTATTTAAGGAACAAAAGTGCCAAATTCGTCGATTCGAGGATAACGGGTTCAAATCCCGGTCAAGTACTTTTTTTTTTTTTTTTTTTAATTTACAGGGTTTTCAAAAATAATGGAATAACAGTTTTAAATTCGTTCATCGACCATTCCTAATTGCTAATTTATAAATAATAAATTAAATGTACAAAAATGATCCAATATTGATTTTGACTTGGGCTGGTACTGGCTCTTGACAGTTTGCCAGTATCAGTAGCTCTGGCGTCAGTACTGAGCCAAAACTGAGCCGAGTTTCCAATCTATACATGGGCATGTACCGAAAAAGTATTAATTTAGAGTTTGTCACAGAACTGGCAATAATATTTGGCCCAAAACGGGGCACACGTTCTGAGCCAATACCCGCAAACAGTGTCGAGCCGATTCACGGAACCATAAGTTGGACCGGTGTTAACAACCCAAAATTGTGTCAATACAGATTTTGACTTGGGCTGGTGCTGGCTCTTGACAGTTTGCCAGTATTGGCAGCTCTGGTGTCAGTACTGAGCCAAGACTAAGCCAAGTTTTCAGTCTATATTTGGGCATGTACCGGCAAAGTATTGATTTAGAGTTCGTCACAAGACTGGCAATAATATCTGGCCCAAAACGGGGCACACGTTCTGAGCCAATACCCGCAAACAGTGTCGAGCCGATTCACGGCACCAGAAGTTGGACAGGTGTTAACAACCCAAAATTGTGCCAATATAGATTTTGACTTGGGGAAGGCTTGGCCCTTGGTAGCCTGCCAGTATTGGCAGCTCCGGCGTCAGTACAGCGCCAACGCCAAGCCAGTTGGCAATACGTACATGGGTCAAACTCACGATTTTCGTGTGTCTGACCGAATATGTTTTATACTACTGTGGCTGGGAGTATTTTTTGTACAAATTTGATGTTTCATACGAAATTGCATGAGCTTCCGGATAAACTCTAAGCAATCGAACCGAGACTCGTTTAGAGTTGGATGTATACCTGGATGTACGCACTCTAGCAGGTTCCTTCTTTCGAAGCACCTTTCAATCGATGAATCCCGTGAGCTCAAGCTCACGGGATTTGATGGGTACACGAAGAGAAGGAACTGTTATATATTTCCTGGTTCTGTGTAAAAATCATATTAGTATGCGTTTTCGATTACAAAACTTTAAAGATTTCACCATACGTCGTCGTAAAATGTCTGGTATATTTGAAGGCATGTTTAATTAGTTTTTCCAAAGTTACAGCTTTCTTCATCCTTTACGTATACTATCCGTTTGTCCTTTACGTCTTTTAATTCTCATATTCCACTTAATTTCTTGAGATCCACCCCGAGGATTATCCACACATACTTTTTCCTGGAGTTACTACTGTATCGAACTTGCATGTGGGCACTGGGAAAGCGCGGGAAACCTGGCCGAAAAAACTGTCCCCATCTCAGTACTCTACCCGCAAGCCAGTACACTGGTATATCGGGGGAATTTTTTTTCCTAGATTAGCAATAAAATAGTTAGGATGGCGCTTAAATACAATTTTCCAATCTTAGATATTGTAAAATTTATTTTTTTTTTATATATTCTACCATTTCACCTGGAAATGATACCAGTTTTTTATTCTCCCCTGATGATGGGAGACGTGACATTATTTTTTCGCTCGGTGAATGACGAAACCGTATTTTCCACGTGATCTCATATCGAGAATCGAAATGTTTCATCAAATTTGTAACTTCGATATTGGAAGTTCGGTATGGAAACAGCGGGGCTGTCCAATAAAAGTGAAATTGCGAGATCCAAGCATGCATCGATGTTTAATGCAAAATTCAAATGATCCGCGATTCCACCGAGGCCGGATGCTTCGGAAGTCCCAATGCTCTGGCACACTGAATGCCTCTCTGCACAAAAGGGAGTCTGCTGTCGTCACTGCTTCCTCAAAGGGCAACGCATCTCGGTAACATATGACGCAATCTTAAAAAGAATTGTCAGTGAACGGCTTCGATCTTTATTGGACGATATAGCATTTGGTGTTTCAGTGACATAAGGGAGGGTAGAGGAATTATCGTTACACGCAGGCTTTCAATTTTTTGGATATCAATATTTGTCGTGGTCTGAAGTACATTTTTGCTCTTTTAATCCGATACCTACACTCTTTTGCTTCATATTTGCGTTAATGTGTGCTGGTTAACACGGAAAACTCCTGTGTTAACCAGCACAAGTTTTTCGCACTTTCCTCGTGCCCTCATGCAAATGCGATACAGCAGAGGGTTTAATTCTTCCTCATGGACTTGAATAGTTAGCTGTGAACTACTTTACGAGAAGGATCAAAACGTTCATATAGCAGGGGCCGATTCCTGGACCATCGTCCAGTACAATCTGAAATGACATTCTCAGGCTTTCATGGGAACGTTGGAATCATATACAATTCATCGTGAAATGTTGAGTTCGTTTCATATTGTGGTAAAGATAAAGTAGAATAAAGTTTCTCGTGTCCCATCAAAGAGACATGATGATACTCGTCAAGGCTGGAAGATACAACGGTATACCGTGTCTCTCGACTCTTTGTAATGTCAACTTACATACGAAACGGGGTGAGCTGTTCAGCTACGTACAACGTCCCAAGTGAGAAACGTGTCACGTCGTACGAGAGCCACTGGGTGTGCTTTGCTACTTTAGTTCATGAAGAACGAGAAAAGGGGTAGAGAGAGAGAGAGAGAGAGAGAGAGAGAGAGAGAGAGAGAGAGAGAGAGAGAGAGAGAGAGAGAGAGAGAGAGAGAGAGAGAGAGAGAGAGAGAGAGAGAGACTAGGGATGCATCGCCGAGGGTATGAAGCGAAGTTGAGCAAGCGTCCAAAGACAGGTGGAAGGTTTCTCGCTTCGGGACCATGCTGAAGAAATATAACGAAAGGAATATGCAAAATAATAAGCTTGGGGAGCATGAAAGGGTGTGCCATAAGCGTGAATATGCCGAAGAGAAGAGTCGTTGGTATTGTACGAGAATATAAAGAAACGTTCACAGTTGGCTGACATTCATATATGGGCAAGACTGGCAGTGATGCTGATCAAGACTACATAACTGCGATACGATTTAACGAAATGATCGAAATTGTATATAATTATTTAACATTGTTCATATCAACAATTTAAATTTCATTGATTCCTCATTTTATGCACCGTGCAATGAAATTTTCCGTAGAATTATTCAGTAGAACAAGTTTACTCGAAGTTCCTACAGCGGAAATGATAAATTTTAAAAAGCTCCAGGGTCACGACAAGTTTGAACTAGTCCTATGGTAGCTTGGCTATTATTTGAGAAATTGTTAATTTTATTCCTTAGGATCATCGTAGCGAGTGCGAGATCGAAATTTCATTCAACAATATCCAAAACTGTAATAATTATTCTACTCTTTGTTATGGATTGTCGTATTTTTTGGTTATAGAAAAATCGTACAAATTTCAGAATTCACGAGGTTTGTGGGGTTTCTCTACACCGGAAATGAAATAGATTACCGTTCTTTTAGCTAACCATCGTTATTTCACATTGCCATGAGCCAATTTGTGAACGGAGCATAAAGCTTTGAGGGGTTATTTTCGTTTGCGGCGATGTGTAAACAGTGGGGGAGAGGGGGGGGGGTGTAGGAACATCTACAGTTTCCACCCTCATTATCAGCTTCCCTGAGGGAAGAACTGTTCTCGTGCACGTTTCAGCGTGAAAAGCGGTCCTTGGAAAACATCGCGGGAAGTTGATGGGTTTGCGAGACGAATTATTTCCCGCAGCGTAACCCTCTGTCACTCAGCCAATGGGGGCATCTTTACTCCTCTACGTGTTGCAAGGGTTTGATACGCCCCAGGCTGGTAACCCTCCCGAGCCTCAATAATGTCAACACTTGGGTTAAAAAAATGTATATAAAACAGCAGTCAAAAGCGTGCGTTCTTAAATGCAGTTTTTGACTTCAGATTCATCGTTCTGTCTCCTTTCAACCAATGTATTGGACAAAGACACAACGATGCACCCGAAGCAAAAAAACTGAATTTAAGAACGCACCCATGGTTCAAAAATCGTTTCTCAATTATTTGTGATTTTAAGAGGACTTGCATCGTTTATTTATTCATTGCTTTTTTGTTTTTGAGTATATTACGTCCATTCATAAATCGGCAATCCACCCTTAAAGCTTACCACCCCCTAATATTAAAAACTAAACTAATTACTAAGGAATTTACCCAAAATTTCTTTGAAAAAAAATCCTCAAATACACCTGAAAACGCTTGAAAAAGTGGAACTCTTCCCTAAAATAAATGGAGAAATGTGTGGCTGCATCTATTGATTGGTACTTTCAATCAATTCGAGTACTATGACTATTTACGCAAGTTTGAAGCATGGTAAACGTCGTAAAATGGTAGATCCACGATATGGAGTACTCTATTCATAGAAGGATAGGGGAAAGAAGACACAATTTGATTATTTCATTCCCCATATATACATATTATTTTTATCAACATTAATTTTCTGATGAGAAAAGATTGTATATTCATGAGCAGTAATTACAAAGATACATCACGACCTGACTGAATAAATAAATAAAAGAAGTGTGATTCAGACAAATAATATGAAGGTTGTGAATCAATGATAATCTAAGAGAAGAGCTTATTTGGTGTAAATACATATTTTGTTGGATTTTTAATTAAATTTGAGTTCAGCCAAGTGAGATACATTTGGCCAAATAATGTCAAGTATAAGAATTGTTAACACTCAACGAATCTCGTTCGATTCGACCAAAGTTGGCAAGATATAAATAATAAACACATACATTATCATTATGATTTGTTAGCGTCCCATCGATTATTTTCGTAGTATGCTATACATTTATATACCAATTGATGAAGTCAGTTGTATCAGTCAATGCAGCAATTTCCGGTTACTAAATTGAGCCCGGTAATCAGGGATTACTCAATAAATCCATATCGAATCGGAAATTCAATTATCAATTCCTTCCCAGCGAGGATTCTATACCAATACCTTGAAAGTTTAGAATTTTCTCAGTCCGGTCACAATCACCATTTGTTTCGTGAAAGATCAGAGTGATTCGTATATATTTGGAACACGCAATAGATTTGGATCTAAGAATAAGGTTGAATTCCATTCAAATTTTTGTTTTCACATTTGGCTATGAGCCTTCTCAGACTTTAATTCCCTCGGTGTCAGTGAATCAGTATTTTTTTGTACACGAGTTCAACGAAAAATGATCGGGGAGAAAGCACTAATTGCGTGCTGCGAAATGTGATCAAAAGCTCAGGAACTCACAGAAAATGTATATGACGAATATCAAAGCGGTAGATTAAAAAAAAAAAAAAATAAAGAAAATTCAGTGTGTCTGAGTCTTTTATACCGATCAAAGGTTACTCCACTTAACAACGTGAAAAGTGAAGCCATCATCAAAGAGCTGTTTAATGTAGATTTTAATCATGAGCGCAAAGCCTTTCGTCTCTTTAATAAATGTTCTTACTCCGATTTTCGTAGTACAGACCACTTTGGCTCAGCGCTCTTATTTGTACAAGCTTATTGCCTTCCACAACTCCGTTGGTTAATTAAACAGATGCGATGAAAAATACGAGTGAAGGTGTTTGAAAAAAAAAAAAGAAGAGAATAATAATAATAATATCGATGGACGAGTCTATCAGGGAGATTCGGCAAGTGGTGAAAAGTACGAACGTTCAATGGCAAAGGTGCCGGAACTGTGGAAAACGAACGTTCGAAAAACTGAATCGGTATCGCGTATTCTTTTAATGCAAAGTCAGATTTTTGCGAAACAACAACGAACATTTTTCGTTCACCGAATCGAAAGTATATTACACCGGAAAAAAAAAAATCTTTTGATCAAAACGCCAGATTTTCGTATCTAAAAAAACAACATTTTTCAGATAGATTGATGCAATAGATTACGAGATATCTTGTTTGCCGACTTTGAAAATGTATATTTTTACACTAACAAAATACTAAATGTTCTTTAAATGTTACCTTTTAAAATAAAAAGCTTTCTGTACAAGTATATATGCGTATGATTAAAAAAAAAAAAATTCACAAAATTCGCATTATTCGGCCTTCGAACTGGCTATAAGCCATTAAGAAAAATATATTTATCTGCGTTCAGTGAATTTGTATATCAAGCTTCGCTCAATCCCCACACTGTGTATGATGCGTTTATTATTGCCACATTCCTCGAATTTTGCAGATTATTATTAATACTACGGAATTCCGTTGACCACAGTCATACGCTGGTATATTCGCCGTATCTAGGACACGAATAATATACGAGATCTCATCAGTGAATGAGTATCGAACACTTTCACACTATACGACCGCTTAAAGGATCCAACTGCCGGACGGATATTAAAGTTATTCAGTTTTAATTAAAGCAGAAATGTTAAAGGGGATACCGAAAAAGAGGGATGATGGTGAACGGTGACCGGAAGGGATGAAGGTTATATATATATATTGAAGCTGGAGAGATTGGTACAGAGAAAAAGAGAGGGATGGTTCTCGCCTTCGGCGCACATGGAAGCCATAGCGGTTAATCGGATGAAAGGCGGACGGGCCTATGGTTCTAGTGGATGGGTAGGTGAGGTTTGGTATCAGCTCGGCTATGAAATGTCTTGAATTCTCTCGGTTTCTATCCCACGAGTATTTGACTTTCAAATTTGGCTCAGCCGGCTTGGTCCACCGCCACGGGTAGCACCAACGCCACGTTGTTCCCCATAACCGAGCACTCAATTTTGACAAGCAATTCTGTCTTGCCAACCAACGAACAGCCTCACGCGCCTTAATTTCTCTCCCTCCTCCCGTTTTCCTTGATTGCCTCAAAAAACTGCCATATTAATCTAGAATGTCTCTTTCTTTCCCAATATCTCCACTCTGACGCGCGCGACTGTAAAAAAATAATTTACTTCCGCTCTATGCTCCCGTTAGACCTATATTTGCCCGGACGATTTAGGGCAATGTGACCCATAAGGCGGCAAGAGTCAAGGGGTTCATGGAATTTTTATGTTTTCAAACGTGGGAAAACATGAGTCATATACTTCCTGCACGGAGTATGGTAATCGAATGATTGCCCAAAGGCCATCAGAAAAAGATTGACGAGACTTATTATTAGAGTATTACGTAATCCAAAGAACGTGTACTATAATTTGGAACTTCAGTTTTTCCAGCTTCAAAGGACGCAACTGTAATTTTCTGTTCCATATTAATAATAAAACAAAAAAAACGTTGTAACCAGCGATCTTGAAAACGCCGGGTATAAGCAAATATGATTGCAAATGAAGTCAACGGCGTATAATTCTGCACCGTATCCTTTAGTTTATGTTCCTGCTGCGAAGCCTCCTCATCTCCCTTGACTGGACTAAACTCCGAAGTCTAGCGATAGACCACTCGATTTCACAGCGTGTGCTTGGTCCATCATAAGATTATAACTATTTAATTATTTTTGTTTATTAGCTAGAAAAAAATCAGTTGTAGGAAATTTGAACAAACTTTTATAAAAAAAAATATCATAACAATTGGAAGTCTTGAAAAGGGACTCTTGAAAGAATATCCATTATACCCGCATCTACCGGTATACGGAATTCAATGACTTACAATAAATGAAACGGTTTAAAACGGTCGATTGCAACGGGAGAGGGTGAGATAGTCGTTAAACGTAAAAGTTTTAATGTCAATTTCACTCATTGCTCGACACTACGAGCCATTGAACTGGAAAGTTAGCAATATAAACAAAAGTTGCTGGGAATATTCGCATCGACCAAGGAAGTCCTGTGTAAAGGAGTCTGACACGTTTCACGGGATCAGTCATTTCACGCAATTGATTTTACTCTTCAAAGACTCTTTCCTACTTTGAGACCATTGGCATTTACATTGAAGACAGCTTCTCGATGGCGTTGTCCTCCACGCTTTGCTTTTTTCTCTTTTGTTCTTTTTTTCTGGCTCTCTCTCTCTCTCTCTCTCTCTCTCTCTCTCTCTCTCTCTTTCTTTCTCTCTCTCTGCCACGCTCTTTTGCGATCGAAACGCAGTCCCGGATGAACGTGATTCGATTCAGCGCACATTCCGATTCAAACTTTTTCTCTGCCCTCTCACCCAGCTGCCCACTTTCCCCGTGTCACCTCAGCTAGGGTAATTTCCGTTTGATTAAGGGATGGGTAGGATCCAATATTAGCGTTGCTCGTGTCACAAGCGCCGGAGATCGAAAAATTCGCAAGGGGTGTCGGCCGCGCACCCCTTTTTCACTCTCACCTACTATCGCCCCTCGGGATTCTGTTCGTGCATGTTCGCTCATGCCTGCGGTAATTAAATTAAATCTGGACTTAATTTATCCCACTTGCGACCGCTTAATGGCAAGAAAGAGATTGCTGCCCTCGACACACACGTACTCTTTTTTTTTCATTCCGCTCACGGCAATATCCTCTTTCTTTTCCTTCTTACCATCGCATCGCAGTGAAAGGGACTTTACCGGTTATCACTGCCAGTTCGCCTCGGGTGTATGTACTTTCTATTTAGGCCAGTCGCACCGAATAAATATTTTCCCGGCCGATATACAGGCTTATTTCGACTTTGGGCTCGGGTCTCGATGCATTTGAGTGAATAAATTGGAAAAGAAATTTTATACAAAAGAGGATCCGAGAGAATATGTATGGTGATCATGCAGAAAAAAAAGTTTGTTTTTCAATGTCTCAAGATGTATATATCCGGAATTTAAAAGTTGCTGCTATTAATTGATATTCGCCCGAAATAACGATGCTCCTCGTATGATCATAACTGGTTCACGGAATTCGAGAGGCAGAAAAATAACGGGATTCTTTCGTAAACCTAGGTATGTGAAGTATTCGAAAGATGACAATAATATGTCCAGAGTGAGACTTCCATTGATCGCTCATCAATTGGAATTTCCAACTTAGCAATCGGCAAGTTACGTACGGACCTGACAGCAGAATAAAGCCGATGAATTCGAACTATAGGATACGTAATACGGAAACGGGAGAAATTCCGAGACTTCCTCCGTGAAATAAATGAAACTCAAGACGATTCGTCACGAAGTAAGCCAAGTTATAGATCGTATTCCGAGTTTTTTTTTAATTTAACAATATGAACCTCAAAGACAAGTCTCATGAAAGTCAAAGACAGGGATGGGTGCGGGACGAGGGACGTAACGATACGATCGTTATTTTTTCCGAACGAATGATGTAAAGTGAGCGGAAATCAATGACAATGAGAGGATTAGGTCTGCAATTTAAAAAAAAACTCGATTTTGTTCGTGGATTTCGTTTTTTCTTATGTCTCGTGAAACATGAACGTTTGTTCAGATGATGCGGGAAAAATTATGAAAGATAAAGGTGCGAGCTATCAATTTTCACTTTCTTCTCTCTAATTCAGCTTATCGTACCTATCAGAGCGGTGCCATGCATAAGGTATAGCTTATCCTTCAAGTTGGTTTTCGATCCACCAAAATTCTATCTTTGGACTTGAAATCTGCGCTCTCGATAAGCTCCGGAGACAACCTACGGACTTTCTTAGAAATCTGAATGGTAACAATTTACATTTCAAAAATTCTACTCTGCTATATCTCAACTTTGCTTTCGTAAAACCTTAGGGCACGCCTTCTAGCTGCTATCTTCGTGCCATAAACAACTGTCTTCGAGTCATAAATTTATGGAACGATTGGATTAGGATGATTTTGAAACAACCGATTGTTCGTCAGATTCGAACGATTGTAATCATATCGCATAAAACCGATAGATTACCGACCTGATCGAAGGGGAAAAAAACTTGAGTCTCTTTAGCGTCTTACTCCTGCTCCGCTTGAAGCACACCGTGGCCTCTCTTTTACACAGCACTGCTCATTCCTAATCACTAAATTTCTTCAAGCACCTCTGAGCCACGATCTATTGTAGCTTTCAGATACTTGTAAATTACAAAAAAAAAACATCGTTGGACGGAAGGTCGTGCGTATTTCGTATGAAAGGATTCTCGATCGCATCTCGTAAAACGTCTGTTTCACCAAAACTAATAATGCGAATAATTAGTTTTAGGCGACGTATGATTCGAGTGATGGTGTCACACTCATGAGACATGTGTGTGTGTGTGTGTGTGTGTGTGTGTGTATGTGTGTGCATGCGCATGTATGTGTATGCTCCATTGCACTGCTGCGGCTCGTCCAGGAATCAAGTTAACGCCGCAGTAAAACCAGCCAAACAAACTCAGGGTGGCTCGAGGGATTTCGCTTTAGTACCTCGGCCCAACCCGCAGGTCGACAATATAACTCGAGTGTGAAGAGAGACAGGAAGAGAGAGAGAGAAAGAGAGAGTTGCTCACCGATTCGCCTCTTTCACCTTGCTACTGCCGCTTTGGCTGGGTGACTCAGTGGAGGGAGTTGTTCAGGGCAAACGAAAGGAGGATGGGGAATGATTGCAATCACGCTGCCTCGTAAAGTGATCGCCCACATTTTCACCACCAGCGGGATCGAGGCACCGCCAGATTCACCATCGTCCTTTTCCCTCTAACGCCAGAGCAGTACCGACATCAGCCTCCCGATCACACATCCACATATCCCTCTACTTATATACATATATAGGATCCGGGGGCAAGACGTAAATCTCAAATTGTGTTTTAACGTGTATTACTTTCGCCGAAATGGGTATTGCCTCATTCTTTTCTCCGCTCCCGCGCAGTCTCTTACCTTCTCACTTTCTCACTTTCTATGTTTTTTCCCCCGTATATACCAGCATCGTATTCAACAAGAAACATATGCGGCGATAGATCAAAATGAATTTTCCGAGGCTGCTGCACTCCCAATTCTCAAAACAACGATCCTTGTATTCGCAAAATTAGTGCGTAAACAGTAGTGCTACCGTCGTATGAGGGTTTCCGTCAATCCAAAGCTATATCATTTTTTCCCTGAAGTTCTCTGATGTTTCCGGTCGAAAGAGCCAACTCGTTAGCACTCGTTGAGTCCATTTTCCGTATTTTCTGGATTTTTTTTCTTTATCCATCCGTATTGCGGTGCGATGTTTTTCAAGTTTTCGTTTATATGCTGGAAGAAGGCCAGACGCCTCGCACCGCCATGTGATAGGAAAAAAGAAGGCGGGGTTCTTCGATTTTATGTATTTGTTTTTCTAATAGAATGTTGTAACATGTTCGGGCGCGTGTAAAATGCGGAAAACTCGCATGCCTAATACAGATGCTTCCTTTTCAAGGGAAATTAAAAAAAAAAATCTGTTTCACCCACAATTCTCATATATTCCACCATCGAAACGACGTATCCGGAATTATCGTAAAAGTAGAGGGGACGAGATTTTCGTGAAACCTCGACTATTTTATGTGGCGATCGAAAGATAACAATTCGCTGATATTATGAAAAGTGTATAACCGCATCCATCCCTCGAATCGAAATTATACGAAAGCTGCGAGTATATGAGTTCTTATCCGTGTTCACATGCCTCTGTAATCTTCCTCTCTTGAGAGAGAGAGAGAGAGAGAGAGAGAGGCACTTTTAGGTGACACATACGCAGAAGCAGCTAATCCGAATTAACGTTACACGCCACAACAATGCGCGGTGTTGTTGAGAATATGCAGTCAGGTTTTTATCTTTTTTTCATGTATATAATTTTCCTTTTTTTTTTTAATGCATATTACTACGAGCGTTGTCATTGTGTTGTATCAAGTGTGTGGGTTTGAGCATATATAGTTGGCGCGCTCGCAGATATACTTCTTTGGATTTCGTGGTCCGGGACGGATGGTGGTAACACGGCTTTTCATGCAATGGCTCCAGCCCGCGGAGCTCTATGAAAATCACAGTCTTTTATTCATGAAATCCCACGTGCTGGTTTTTTTTTAATTTTTTTTTTTTTCCCCTCGTGCACATACAATGGAGACAGAAACTACATTCGCATGCATTTTTCGTCGCGTTCGCATCCCCACGTTTCTCGGTTTTCGACGGCTCTCTGGACCAGCAGCAGCCTCCAGCCGGAGACCATAGCGACGATTCATTGCAGGCTGCAATAGGCTTCATACATAGCATAAACGTGGACACGCTACGCTATCCACCGTGTTGTATACATACACCAACTGCATACAGCATGACCCATTCCAACTATCCTCGACCATCCTACCCATCGTCACAGATCTCGCCTGACTTACCACCCGGACATACATATGCAAAGAAGCACACCCTCCGGGATGGACTGAAAATCCTAAAAGACACGATGTATTAAAGCCACCTTCCCTCTCCCCCGACCCCTAACGCCACTCCCTATTTTTCTATACATCCTTGAATTTTTTTGTTGACCTGCATATGTTCGCAATCCAACTGAATCGGAACATCATTTCTACGTTTTATGAAAAAAAAAAAACGAAACAAAAATACCATCTAGTTTGGGTTAGTTGAAATTTCGTTGAGACGACATATTGCACGAAACTCGTTAGTTCCGAGTTGGAATTTCTTTTCGTTAATGCACTTTGCAAACTGTAAAGTTGAGAAATACATTTTGGAAAATCTTTGGCAACAAAATCTCGTTTTTGTTACGGACAATGGAAAATATTTTGTAATAAAATTTTAAAGAATACGCGCATGTGCAATAATCGAAAGAGATTTTTTTTAGTCGTTAAACGGATGTGGAGATGGAAAAATAGTATATATTATGCATCTAGGGAAGGAAGCAGGACTGTTCGGTCGAGCGCCGATGTTTGCAGAATGAGTCGTAGATCGAGGGCGCCCGAGACTGATGACGAGTTCTGCAAATATCGCGCAATAAGACAAAAACGCTTCGTTCCCGTGGTGCATACGATATTTTCTGCAACAAATGCATGAAAAACGAGAGAAAACGCATGTTTGAAATCACGGAATAGCTATTGTTAGGTTGGGTTAGGATATACCGTGAAAGTGCACTGCTCGTAAATCTGTATCGCGCGTGATCGCCGGGGGTCCGGGGGGCGAGAGCCCCCCGGAGGGGTCAAGGGGTAGAGCCCCTTGTGGGGGTTGAGGGGGTGAAACCCCCCATGGGGATTGGAGTGGGGCGGAGCCCCCCACAGTCAAAGAACGTAGTTTTTAATTGATGTATACCCGCTAAACGAAATAATTCTAACACGTTCGCGATAAATGAATTGTGAGATTAGGTCACGTTACATGGCACCGCTTTTGACTTGTGCATGAGGTATATGTGACTCGTCATGAAAACATCGTACTAAATATAGTTCTCCGCTAGAGAGACTTTATTTCCCTAGTTGCGAGACTTTATTTCCCTGTAGCGAGAGTTTTTGTCCCTGTTGCGGGTTTTCACCCTATTTCTTGCCCCTCGTTAAAAAACTGTAACTCATATCCCGCTTTAGAGGCCCGAAAACTTGAGTTTTTCATGCATGTATTGTAGAAAAAACATTTTTTCTTTAATTCGATACCTCTCTGTTTGCATTTAAATTGGGGACGGTCGCAATTTTTTTAACGTGAAAAAGTATATGTTTTTCTTTGACCTGTCTTCATTTGGACGTTCGTGAATTATCATATTCGAGATTTTGGCCATTCAAATATTCATCGTTCGAAATCTTTAACTCTTACCCTGAAAATGGCCGAAAATTGGAACTCTCTTCTTAAGCAAAGTTTTACCAAATCGGATTTGTGAAAACAAATCCGCGAAGTTAAATGCCGACGAGTCAAGTTGAAATATAGACGTCACTTTGGCTTACCAAATATGTATATACTCGCGTATAAGAATTATGACTTATTGCAATCAGCATGATTCAATATTGCATAATGAGAATGCCGATTTTCTCTGTCGCCATTTGAATTTTTCAAGTAGTAGACTGTTAAACCGCGAACGAAGCCGGTCGAAAGTCTACTCTTTCATTATCGGGCTCATCGGTAAAGTAGAAAGATTCCAAGTGCTGACAGATACAATGAAATTGTCTGCACCCCCTCGCGGGGGACGATGGTCCTCATTAATTAGAAATCTTCTCGTCGACATCGTACGATCAGGCAAATGCCATGGTGTATAGAAAACTCAAACTACCGAATAACCGACGAGAGAGAAAATTAAATACTGCTCTCTTCAAACACTCGTTCGCGAAACATATATATATATATGAATTACTTGAATAGATTTAAGGTAAAACATTCAATCAATTACTCTCAAGTGGAACTTTAATTTTCAATTAAAAGAAATGTATATAAAAAATTAGAGTACTAGAATATCAAGTACTCGCGATTTATTTCTATCCTTTTCTACTTGTTCAAAAATCCTTGATAAAAGAACTTAGAGTCGACCAAACTAATTACTTATAACTGAATATTTTTACACGAAAAAAATACTGAATATTCTTCAAATGTTACTTGTTAAAATACAAAACTTTTGTACAAGGATGTGCTTGTGATTTTTCAAACAAAAAAATCTAAAAAATTCGCCTTTTTCGGCCTCCTGATTCGGTATAACACGTTAATCGTATTCGCCGACCAACTTATTTGTTAAACTGATTGAAAAGAAGAAAAAAAAAACGCTGTCTGCATTCGCGAGCTTAACAGCCCCGGTCAATGCGAGAATTTGTCGTGCAGGGCTAAAGAAATAGGGTTTCACGTGTCAGGCGCTTTGCCTATCGGGAATAGAATGGACAGTGATTGGCGTAAAAGGGGCTTCTTCCTCACATACATTCACGACGTCCGGGGCAATTTCAACGACTCGTGACTTGATTGGATTTAAGATTTAGGATAGTGATTTGAGATCGTGCGAGTGTCATGCTCAGGATAGCCCGAAGAAAAATTGGCAATATGTGTGTTCCAGTGGACTTCACGGTTATTCCACTTGCCCTTCCGCCAGATCTAGACTCGTGTGCGTATCACCGAAAAAAAAAATCCCTTCGATCGATTTCATGCCAGTGACGTATGCGTGCTTTCCTCTCGCAGTGCTCTCAGATCCCGTTGGCTGTACCCCGAGGGAATAAAAATCCGAGAGCAAACTGATCACCTCGGAGACCTCGCGCGATTTTCCTTTTTGCTATCGCCATATTGACGTCGAGAATCGTGGCAAAGTTATTCCAAGAAAGATCCAACTAGACCCTGATAAAAAAAATTTAAGTCCCCTCCAACTGAAAGATTTTGAGTTGTGTAAAAATAATTTTTGAACATTCAACGAATCTGTATAGAAAAAAAAAAACTCATACGCAAAAATATATTTTTCATATTATTTTATTCAGTGCAAAGTTTGAGCGAGATTCCTCACATGCTTCACGAGATATAATAGCCATGCAATATTTTCGAGCTTATATAACATGTGAAACATTTGGTCCAAGCGTAGGTTTTTTTCTTTCGATGCTCTGGAATTTTTCGACAACATTGACGGTAAAGATTCTATATTGTTTTTGCGAAAAAGAAAAAACAAATATTCTCTATTAGGGAGAAAAAATATAATACGAAAAGCAACAAGCACAATTCACCAGAACAAATACATTCGAACGTTATCCAGTTTACTACATCAATGAGAAATCGTTTTAAAGATTTTTTTGCTTATTTATCAAGCTGATTCATCCAGCACACGTATACGAACAAAGCCTCGTTCATCATTATATACCAGGAATTAAGCTAAAAAAATGTATGGCCCTCGAGGATAAGAGAATTTATTAATAAATTATAATGTCATATTTTGCGAGATAACATTGGGATCCAAAGTCCACCGAGGATTCTCCAAAGACTTCCCGTAAGTTTTGAGCGAGTAGCAGACTGACGAATTGAGATTAAGCGCTTTTGCATATACCAAGGGCTAAAGCTCTTGCAATCCTTTAATTCAATATAACCAGCCCTCATGAATTTTCGTCATGTCTCTCCATTTTTTTAACTCTTTAATTTTTTTCTTCCACGTCTACCTATCTTGAACATTGAAAGAATTTTTCAAATTCAAATTGTTCGACAATAAAATACGTGAGAATTGAACCGAACTTCATTTTGACACGATTGACTAAATACGAGAGAATTTGAAGATTTTTTTTTTTTTTATGGATAAGAAACATCACGGAATGGTCCTCTCTGCGACCTCGTGAGAAGTCAAGTGTTTATCGATATACACTCTTTAGACATTAAAAAAAAATACGATTAGACATTTGAGAGCACGAGAAAGCTCGGGTTTACCGACTCCGACGAAGAAACAGAGTACATGTTAATTTTTAGACAATGTCATTCCTGAACTATGAAACCGAATGATATGAAATTCGAACAGAAAAATCTGGAAACTTGTATCCAGAGTCTAATGACCGGAAAATGTAAAAATTCAATACATAAATTTGCAAAAAAGAATAATTATTTCTCGAATTTTTCAATTATGCGAACCTTCAATCCAACGACTCCCGTGACCAGTCCACAAAACTATTCACATATGTTCATAGGTATACATAGTCACGATATAGTATATAATACTTAATTTATATATATATATATATATATATATTCAGGAAAATGCGTTACGGAAAGGTTGGACCGTCGTATTGCCGAGTTGCCCACTCAGCAAAGTTCAATTTTGCGGGAACTTGAGCGATTCATGAAAGAGTCTGAAAGGAGCGTTCCCACAGGGAGAGTTCCGCCAAAGAACTCTCCGGCAAGACGCGATTCAACCGTGACAAAAGGCAATCACCGAAGAAAGTGGCGGATCTTAAACGAACAGCATGTGATCATAAGTTATGAGGATCGTGTTGATATTTTATTCAATATATCGATGGAAAAAGTGCTTCTCGAGGCTAGTTTCTCGCTGTTTTTTTTTTTTCCCTTTGACATCATTTTTCGGCATTTTCTTCCGCTCAACAATTTTCCCCTCGTCTACATTCGATCCACGACTCGAATCCGATTTCTTCCGTAATTTTCTTGCATCCATCTAATATTTACTCGATCACTTAAAACGTTTTAACACGAATATTTTGTTTGAATTATATACACCCTCACTATATACGTCAATTTGGGGTCTGTATCATTCGAATAAAAATCTCGCGTCCTCGTGCAGTTTGCCGTGCAGCGAGGGTTAAATAAAATCTCTTCATGCCAGCTTATACGTACGCCCGGGACCAGGGTCCAGAAGCTAGCCAGAGAAGCGGAAAGAAAAAGTCATTCGGAGACTGAGTCAAAGCAACGGGGTTAAAAATTTGTACTCGTCCCGGGCATGTTCTCAATGAGAGAGAAGAGTACACTATTTTCCATTTCCGGAAACATCCGGTAATGAAATGCTTGTTTCCACGGAGTGTCACCGGGGTATAAACGAACGTCTACTCTTCAGTAATTCCGTGACTGAAAATTTTATTTCCATATGCAACTGTTCTTGTCTTTTCGTTGGCTCGTACGAAAATAAAATAAAATAAAATAAAATAAAATTATAAATGAAACGAAAATGCAGTATTCCGTATATTTTCACTGATAGCCATAAAATTGCATAAAATTGTTCTTCATAAAATTGATGCACGTTCACACGAATATTTTTCTTTCCTAATTCGCCATGCTCAATGAGTCCCTGATTAAATATTCGCTCATTCCGTATTGGGGACGACGAATCGTCGAGGTAGATGTGTTTTTTTTAAGCAATGATGAAATCGAATCGGTGTATCCTCGTGTTGTTGACGTTATTTGTGCATTATCTGAACAAAGCGCATATGGTAAGCTCCGGGAGAATCGAAATACCCGGAAACATGAAACGTTGTTTCGATACGAGACCGTGGGAAAGATACAATCGATGTGTTTCGATTATAAAAAAAAATATATGGTTACAGGGGGGGGGGGGGGGGGCCTGTTTTACACAATTTGAAAAATTCTGAACAATTTGATTCAGTAGCGACACCTGCATGCTTGCAATGGGATACCACCGTGCGCTCAGTGCTGGCCTATACTTCATATCGAACCCAAACACACGACCATCTCTCTATCTTTTTCTACTCGCAGATAAAAAAATGCATTCCATCATCAACGTATTGTCCAAATTATTTCTCTTCCTCCCAACAGCAATTTTCGCAAATTTCCAACTTTCAACCCTTGATGTATATGCCCAGCTAATCCGCGTTTCCATCATTTTTTAATCCAAGCAAAAATATCCATTAAAATTTTCACAACAATTGTAATTGGTTGCGTGACATTAATTACTTTCGTGCATATTATAAATTTTGGAATTTGGTTATTATGGACGAAGCCAGAAAGCTGCCTCGTTTATTGTAGTTCCGATATTTATGGAATTCGCGGAAGGATGAAAAATATTCATGTTCACACGTAAATGTGTTATAATTTTGGAATGTTCATACGAGCATAGATTTTCCCGATGGACAAAATACAACTGGGAGAAACTCCGCGAATCATTTTTCCATCCTGAATATCAGACTTCGGGAAATCTCTTCTGGATTCACGCAGAATCATTTTTCGTTAAAGATTTTCCGGTGGGTGTAATTATCGCGGGGATTCCATGAACTAATCTGAATTACCAGATTACAATGCCAATTCTCCAGAGTTCCCACTGTATTTGAGGTACGTCATCTGGATTTTTTTTCATGCAGGACGAATGAGATTGAGATAGCCTTACGATTTATTTTTTCAAATGGCTCTTGACCAACTAATATCCGAATAATCCTTATGTTTCTTCGAATTCGGATATATGAAACGCATTAAGTACAAATTTAACGATGCGTAAAGCTTAAACGTCCAAATAATCAATATACCGGGGTGCAGTGGACCGGGTTTGAATTACACCAGGCCATGGGAAAAATGGGGTTGTTTTCACCCGCCTCGAATTTTCCCTCATACACCGTATATCTTTCGCCCGACTGCACGGAAGTCACGCAACGAATTCACTGCATGCCGCTGCGTATTCATTAAAAAGAAACTCGCTACAATTTGGAGCCTCTCGTATTTCCGAATACTCGAGGCCCAATTTGTTATTTATATATTTTTATTCGTTCATTTTTTTTTTCCCCGCTAGCTTATGTTGCTTCAATCTTTCTCGTTTCACGTGAACTTCTCTTGATGAATCTTGAATTTCATGGTGATGAACATACTGGATTCGTTCGCACCTCGTTAGGGCAATATATCGGGTTTTTGCTATACGTTCTGCTCTGGCATCCTTTATAGTAATAACTTGTGGAAATTCCAACAGGATTTTACCCATAAATAAAACTTGCATGAAACGCGGAAATGAAAAATTCGGGAAAATTTTGGATTTGAAGAAAAAACGTCCATGATTTAATATCAGAAAAATTAAAGATAAATTAGGGTTGGGCGCGATTGCTCGAGTTACGATTAATCAAGATGAAAACAAAAGGAAATGTAAGAATTTATTTTATCACTTTTAAAGTATGAAAATGACGCGATGAAGAAGAAAAAAACGTAAACCTCTGCATCTCTTTGCCAACACTTTTTTTTTCATGCACAAAGTTTCCTGTGTGAACGAGGGAAAATTATGAGCCACGAGTCAACATGCATGGGTTTGAATATTTTCGTAGGTACTTCATCTTTCCGTGCTCAAATCGATGCGGACAAGTTCCAGTCTTGCAATTTATGGTGGGAGAGAAAATACAGCTCGAAGTGTGAGATGCTTTACGAATTCGACATCTTGAGTAAACTGAGTTCAGTCATAACTGTTATTTCGAATGTTTCTGTAACTCTCATTGTAATAAATTACAATGGAGATTGAATTTCCAGATGCGGATAATTTTATCGTAGGTGTAATCGAAAGTCAACGTTATACATTTTTGTATTCTTGGCTGAGCTCGTTTCGAGCTCGCGGGACTCATTAATTTTTTTTTATTGGCATTAGTCCGAACGTTTATATCGTAAGTGGAATATGGGGAATCGGCGGAGCTCTCCAGAGTCACTTTTGCAAGCACGGAAATCTGGCTTTAGCACTAATAATACCAGTTTGTACCAGTGAGGGTTAACAGCGATGCATCCGGTGTGTGCTCTCGTGGTCCTGGATTTGATCCTGACCGCTGTCGCACCAACCACGATGGTACTCCAGCATCGTGTACACCGTCACATTCACCTAACAATACCCACTGGGTGAAATTGGATTTATACCCTCTATTTGGAAACGTTGCCGTCCCAACATGCTCGAAAGCCTAAAACCACTCGTAGTTATTCGACTCTCGAGTCCCCAATGACGTTACTGCTTGCCAGCCTCATTTGTCGCCGAAAGAAAATTCTTTATTTTTAAGCAATTCCCGCGTGTATTATATACGAATAAAAATTTCTCGATCACCTGGCCAACTACAAAATTCGCCAGCTCTATAAATCTTACGTGAGCCAGATTTTGTGATATATATATAAAAGCGAGATCAGGTCACCTTTCCTCTGGTGTCAATTTCACCCCACGAAGCGATCTCTTTACTTTTTTGATTTATATTCCGGAGCTCCCCTGTGCATGCACAGGGGATCATGCACGTGTCGATCCAAGTACACCGAGCTGATATGATATTAATTGAGAAGTCGGGAATTTGAAAAAATTCGAATCAAACGAAGAACATAAAAAAACACATCAAATTTACAAATTTGGCTAAGTGAGATTCAAATCAATGTGCATTTAATTTCAGAGTTAATTTTTTATTTAAAATTAAATAATTGTGCATTGAAGTTTACTGCGTTGACATCGAGAATCGATAGATTCGTATACAAAAATGATTTTCTTGAAAAAGTATTTAAAAAAAAAAAAAAAATATAATACAAGACAATTATAATGAATATAATTACCATACGACATTTAAATATAGTATACAATATGAATGCCTGTAAAGAGCACTGTGCGATAGATCATGACACATGAACTGACAGTTCAACGAATATCGTATAACATCGGCAGTGGGAATTATTCAACGACAGCTAGTGTTGTTTGAGTGGTGATATTCGGAGCTATCTATCGAGGTAATATCATGGGTTATTGGGCCCGCGAGCATGAGAATTTCCCACATATATCCGTACCGAAGGTTCCAGGGATTAGTGTCGAATACGTGTACGAGGAGACTCCGAGCAGCATTCATGACCGTTCTGAATGGACCTGCATTTACCTTTGTGTTTAAATACAGTATTCCGAATCGATCGACCATGCTCACTCATCCCTCTCTCTCTCTCTCTCTCTCTCTTTTTATCTCTTTTTCTCTTTCTAGCATCCCCTCTAACTCTAACTGCAACTATACTGCTGTTGCTGCTGAGATATATTTTCTCTTTTTAATCCGATAGAAGCGTACGCGCAGTCTGCGCTTGAGTTACTACTGCATAGGTAAACAGTCTGCAATGCCCGAGTAGGTATTATATGGGCTGGGCATGTGGAGACAAACGATTTTATGGGTGTGAAGATATGTCGCTAATCCTCGATACAAAAGTGAATCCTCGCGCGAAAAAAAAAAAAAGAATTTCAATCAAAACTAAGCGGTGCATATCATCGGGTCGTATCACAGAATCTCACTTTTTATTTGTCACGGAAAATCATGGTATATCTTTTGATAGATCTTTCGAGGAAGAATAGGGCTTGATACATATACGTTCCTGGAATACGGTTGATTATAGTTTCAGACAGGAAAAAATGAGTTGGAACAGATCGCAAAATGGACGTAGTGACATAATTTTGGGGGAGACTTTTCACAGAACACTGAGGTTTGTAGAACTGTGGGTTGAAATTTTTGTTTAATCAACGCACACTAGCTTCTATTACGGCTCCATTGGCTATTCGTGCCTTCATTGATTTTCCATCTCAGCATCAATGAATATTTTACCAGTCGTTTTTCCTTTATTTTCGGATCCGATGCGCCACGAGTATATCGGCTATTCTTAATCTCGTTGATCAACGAAATGAAGAGCTCTGTTTAGCAACGCAAATTCATTCGTAGAAGGATGAGAAAAATGGTGCGGGGGAAGGGGGGGGGGGGATCCACCGGTAGAACACCCAAAAGTTGATTGCACTGTGGTTGCTCGCAAGCTCCGTCGATGCCGAACATGAACAAGTACAACGCAATTGCCCCAGTCATTGTCATCAAGTTTTCCTCTTTACTGTACGAACCAACAATGCGACGCTGATATCGCTAACACGACTGACAACATGGCCGAGGATCCGACGAGAGCCATGAGAGAGGATCAGACGCGTCCATGTTGGGATCGAGAGTGCACCAAAACGCAATGGAAGGTTTTGTGACCCGTTGTATATACACAACCCACTCAGCCGCACAGAAAAACAAAGCAGACACATGCGAATTCTCCCTTCGTCATTTATCACGATCGTTTATATGCGTTGGAGTATTTGCAAGTTGGGGAAAAAAAAAAAACTGAACCGTGTTATTTCGAATAGATATTAGCATCGTTTAATTCACGTTAACGAGATAGTGTTACGGTGTAATTGCAATTGGACGCGCCTGAACCATCGACCGCGCCGTACTCGTTAATTTCTCCGTTCGCTTCTGATGCAGCTCGGGGCTGCAATTTCCCACGGATTTGAATCTCCCTCTTGACAAACCGCGTCACCGATTTATCTTCTCAGAATCCTAAATCAAGACGCTCTAGCAATTTCAAACGAACCATTCACATCAGCTAAGCCCCAAATGTTTCGTGAGCGAGAGAATAATGCCTTTTCTCTTTTAATCCGGACGTATGAATAACCATTAATTACAAGTTGACTGCCAGCAATAAACGAACAGGCATTTTTGGTTAGGCTGACCTGACATAGGATTCGGCAGTGATCAGGTATATTGGTAAGTTTAAGATTGAATGCTAACAATACCAAAGTTTCCGGCAACTTAAATTACATTTTACGTCGATAAAAAGGAAATACGCGGAAGATTAGATATACCATTGCTGAGAAAGTGTATACGCATTTGTATGATGGAATTTTTTTTTTTTTAGATGTATCGACGATTCGTAGCTTTCTAAGTTATCCCCGCTGCGCTACTGCAGAATAATTCGGCATGGGCGTGAAAATTCGCCAGGGATATAAAGCACGAGAGAGCACACGTTATGGAAAGAGTAGAAAGTTGGTGGAAGTCGACATTATAATATCTTACGAGGCTGATTTTACTCTAAAGTTGTCACTTATTTGCAATTCGCAATGAGAGAAGTTTGCTTACTTTGTTCGTGATATCTACGACGTCGAGGCAGAAACGCAAGCGCGGAGAGATATTCGACTTAATAAGCGCGAGAAAGATTCCGTCGGTCGTCTATGCTCGAATTCACTCACCGATATCTGGAACAGAAAATCGTGTCCTCGTAAAATTACATTTCAGCCATTGACGGCACGTCACGTATATTTCACTGTAGCAAATCAATATCCACTTCATATCAATCCAGAAGTCACAATAAATGTACAATCAAAGTAGTTCATAGGGAGAAGCCAAATTTTAAAAATCCACCTGTTCGTGAAGGAAGCTCTATGAGCTAGATAAAATAATGAAGAAGCAAAATGTGCAAGTTTCTACTTTGCATGGTTTTAATTTTTTTAATTTTTTAGAAAAGGAGATCTTCGTAGATTAAACTTTATCGATCAAGAATTTGCAACGATTTGCAAGGCTTTGGCAGAACACAATTATTAAGGATGGATTTTCGTAATGATTGGTAGATCATATCGTATAGTGATGGATCGATGCTATGACTCTATACGGTTTCGCATGTATATAAATATACACAATGACGAGGAGTAAGAGGAGAAAGGCATTACGCTTGATCCATTTGTTCATTGAACAAAGTATTGACAACAAATCACACTTTGTCTTATACGATTGGGATGACTTTTAATCCATCAGGAACAATATTTATGGTCTTCTCGTAAGCCATTTCAGTCAATTGAAAAAAAAAAGCAGCCCGAATGGACTTTTCGATCAATCAATATCGAGGCTTTCACCATTTTTCTATCTTTCTCTTGCTTTCTTACTGTAATCTCTCAATCCCATTGACGGAATCTCTTGATCGAATCAAGCCTTTGCAGCGTGCTCGGTGGAAAACAATTGACGAATTGAGCTCGAAAGCTCATTCGTCTCTACTTCAATCTCAGATATACAACGTAATAACCATATAGAACTTCTTAGACTTCTTAGACTGAATCTTCTTTGATCATCGACCCTCACTGTAGTTTAATATTTAACATTTTTCTGATAATTTACAGAATCACCATTGCAATTGCACTAAATATTATCATGCAGTGCGTAGTTTGTTACATATTTTTGACATATTAGGAAAAACAAGCATCTCGATGGACAGTTAAGGATGTATGAGCACAAGGTGGCGGGAAATGAGTGGAAACGTGGGCGCGGGTGAGCGCGGTGAGCGAGGGGCACGCATGAAACAAGAGAGAGTTGGACCGCTCATTATGCGACACACGCGAAAAATTTCCTTAAAATCGATAATTGTATGTCAAAAGGTTCGTTAACCCCCATTTTTTATGGAACGTATGTAATCGTGATAGTTTTCTGAATATTTAACAGTTTTAATATTGATCGTATCTGATCGTGAAAGATACGAATTTCTGTTTCAAAGTTGCGTCAGCCCAGAATTCGTATATGGCGTGGGATAAATATCTTGATTTCACGAATTAATTACTCGCGTAAAGAGCCGTTGACCCACTTTGAAATTTTGCAGGTTTTATCATAGACACTTCTGCTACACCATATAAAAAATTCAGATTTTTATATGATCGTGAAGCTCGTACATCCTTAAATAAGCGAAATTTTTTTAAATTTGAATTCGGTAGGTGAAAAATGTTTATAAAAATTTTATTTAGAAGGCATAAATTAAAAGAGATGAAAAAAGTGCCATATGATGATGTCGAACTGTCGAAATTATGGGTAGAATATTTAAAAGTCGTCTGTATACGATTAAGAAAAATAAAGATATATCAATAATTTTAGGCTGATGTAAATCTTTTTAACTGTAAAACCTGTACTTTTTTACATTTTTTATAACAGAGTTATGAATAGTTCATAAGTTATAAGCACGGAAATAATTATGGCTCAATGAAAAAAATGGGGCTTTTGTTTAGAACAATCTGAGTATTCTGAAGTTACTCTGAATCAGCCTAAAAAAGCCTTAAAAAAAAGTATAATATTACGATCGAGTGCCGGAAGAGTCTACAAATTAATGTCGAGTCAGAAACGAAATGCATTAACATGAAAAGAGGGTTGTAACTGTACGAATCGAGCTCTATTCCTCGTGTTTCTGTCTGGGGGTGAAATAAGGAAATGGCGAGGCAAAAGCGCGTATCTTATCCATTGCAATCACATAGCTTTTGGCGCATTTTGAACAATTTCTCTTGCGCGAACCTTCAAAAGACTGTGCCGCGTAAGTAGGTATACCCAGCAGCGCTATTTCACGGCATAGAGAGCAACCCGGCATCTAGAAACTCCCTCGAGCCCCTCGGGCGATATAACAGCCACAGCCACCCGTACCACTCCATACATACCCTTCTCATATAGCTCTGTCCCGTCTTTCATAAACCCCGTACGCTTTCTTCCCTCTTTTGCGCCCAGTACTCGCACTACTCGCTCACTTTATTTCGCTCTTTTTGCACCATCCAAACCGACTCATGCTCGCCTCCTCTTGCCCTGCCACTACCGCTTACCTTTTTCCCATATTATGGTTTGCATTACAGATATTGAAAAGACTGGAGGCGAGAGGACCCATATTGGGTACTTTGCCCATTTTCTCTCTCTCTCTCTCTCTCTCTCTCTCTCTCTCTCTCTCTGTCTCTTTCTTTTTCTCTCGTGTACGACTTCACATTGAAAGAACAATTTTCCAATTTCAACCAGACATGATCTTATCGTTTTTTTTACAAATGTACTTTTTTGTGGTCCGTTTACCCGATCATCGTATTTTTAAACTAAACTATTAATAATTATACGTAAATTTTTACAAGGAAACGAAAAAAAAGTTAGAGCGTCGTTTATTTATCGTATATCGTATAGCAATTGCTAGTCTCAAGTTAGAGTTGCTTTATAAAAATTTTTGAATGAGATATTGTTTTGAGTTTTGAGATATATTTTTTACATACTCCCAGGTCACTGGTCTAACCTGATTACTCGGAACAGCTAATGAATTAATGGTCCCGGATGTAAAGGCTTTATACGAACTTCCAGAAATGTATAGGAATACTATTAGGTCAGTAACCGATTTTCAAACAATTGCTCATCGACGGTCTTGTAGATGTAAGACTAAACACCCCTTCTCTCGCTCTCGCACAATCTCTATGCACTCTATGCACAATATCTATAAATCCCTCTCGCACTATAATGATCACAATGCCTGTTATTCATGATGAATTTCGCGATCGCACAACCAAAACAATCAGAATGGTCCTCAACGATAATGACGACAATTGCTTCACAAAGTTTTTCTGGTACATCATTCTTACGAGTAGAATTCAAGTCCAAAAGGTTCGCAAGATCTTCCTCGTTGTGTTCCTCAATTACCTTAGCCTTGAATTCAAAACTTTTACGTGCAATGTGAAAAATGCGTTGCAAGGCATCACTCCAATACCAATGTCATGTCAGAAAATTTCAAAATTGTGTGCATATATTTTTTTTTAATTCAAAAACATTTCTACCAACTGAGGCAAAAAAAAAAATTCCGGTCTGACGAACGAACGAACGTTTACCGGTCTATACGTGAACTGTCTTCATCGCGTACAGTTTTCACTGATGGCGCTGAGATTGCAACGGATGGTCGAAACAGAGAATCTGGCAGAGAGCCATGGAAAGTTAGTCCGGTGTCCAAGCAGCGAGCGAATTAATTCGGGTGTATAAATATCACGACATTGCCCCACACACGTATGAGGAAAAACAATTCATCGAAATAGTACTAGGATAAATGCGCCCGTAGCTGGCCACCATGGTTCAAAGTGATACGACAGTGGTTGAATAGTCGTGCCCAAAAAGCATGTATCTCTTAATTCTCAATCTTCCCATACTGCTGGCTGTCCATCCTCTCATCTAGATCGCCTTGACGATGAAACAGAGCGACGAACCATAGAAAACGTAGCGCTAAAGGAAGATGAACTTTGACCGAGGCATACACGCTAAAGACATATAGAGCCAACTCTTTGAAGTAAAATATTGAGTTAAAAGTATCGCCAAGAATCGTCGATCCTCGCATTCGAAGTACCCATCAGATACTTCTTTGCAATTTTTTAAAGCAAAAGTAACGCCCACTTACATAAATTTCTTCGAGGAATATGAAAACAAATATTCGAACTGATATAGGGAAGGCCGATGAAGATGCTCGGCGACACTAACGAGATTCAATCAACATATCAAAGGGACAGGAACGTCAATAACCGCATTCAACGCATATATAGACACATAATCTAATATTCCAATTGTATTAAAAAAAAAAAATAATAACTTGCAAAAGATTTCGACAAACGACATTCATTATCTTGGCACTTTGGAAAGTTCAGAATCTCAGTTGCAATATATTAAGCAGTGCAGTGGATCTATACGAGTCATGCATCGAACGTGTTATTTTGTAACCATTTCCTATTATATCGATTGACGTAAAAAAAAAAACTATATGGAGGTCGCAGGTAATGAACGATGCAAATTCGGGGGTCACTGCGCAAGATACAAAGAAGGCCGAATTATGTGGATTATAACTTCAGGCCGAGCAAGCGGTAGGCGAAGGTGAACACGCGTCTTGTTCATTGATCCAAAGTTTCTCCGATGTCGGCCGCGAATAGGCAAGAGCCTATAAATTTTGATGGGCTTGAGGGATCGAGGGCATCTTAGCTCTTCTTTTTTGGCTCTTCGTCCCTGCCATCCTCGACGACTCAAGAGTGCATATTAAAATTCCGTGCACCCCGTGAAATAATGATTGCGTGGGTGAAAACCCAGCTCTCGCAAAGGTTCGTAACGGTGCTGAGGGAACGCGGAGGAACGGGGATAACGGGGGGGACGAAGAAAAGGATCGAGAAAGCGAAGGAAGGATGGTATTTCGAGGCTGCGTCGGTCCGTGAGGCTATAGTCAGTTGCTACACCGAGACGCTGCCGAAGAGCCAAGATCAACGCAGCTAGCGAAAGAGCCCAATGCCTGCCTGCCTGCCTGCCTGCCTCCTCGTGTCCCGAGGGATTAATCACGGGGCATTATAGTAGCGCCGTCTCAAAAGCATATAGCCAAGAAGAGGGCTATGCGAGAGCAAGAGGATACCTGCTGGTGAGGGACGAGAACGGGGATGTGAACCGTAACTCACCTTCTTTCTCAAACCCTCCGACCCTATCCGGACGTAACTCGTATTAATGAGCCGACTAAGAGAAAATCGTACGAGTCTTAGAATTACAGCAAAGGAGATCTGGGACACTCGGGGCCAAACTCTGCCAACATTTGATACAAAATCAGTGGACATATGAATTCGCTTCTCGTATGATATTCCCATCACGTGATAGAAACCGCTGTTAAAGGACGCTCATTGAAAATACTATGTTCAGGAATTCGGCAATTATATCTAGGATCTGCAGTCATCGGCTTCATGGTATCCCAGTATATGTGCGATCTTGGCGATTAATTAATTTTCCGGCTGATATGCGAGTCTCATTATAACGTGATTAGTGATGTCAGTGATGTCACTGAGTCTCAGAAGGATTCCTATAGATATTGTCGAGAAACATATAATGACCTGGGTCATTTGGCTTTGTTTTAAAGATTCCTACTCGACATTTTACGTATTCCAATATATTTAGCTGATGGCTCGATGCCAGTGCGGATTTAGGAATTGATACAATGCATGGAATGCAGAATGAGGTGCGCTGAACATTGAATAAGACATTGATACCCTGATGAGTATCAGCGCAATATCTCATAGACTCCACGTCATTTAAAATTCTAAATACATCTTATAGTCGTTCAATTTCTGCATTCAAGACTGAATGACTTGAATTGGCTGTAAGATGTATTATCTAAAACATCTTTAATCAGAGGATACTAGTCCAGGCTATTAAACATTATTCATTCTATGTCGACAAAACTGCTGCTCGTGCCAAAACGAATTTTAGCTTCAATACCATTGCACCATATTTCCGTAACGTACGAATTTTCCCCCAAATAAGAGGCACCATTTTCCACCATTCGCTTACGAATGAATAGGTTGGCGAGGATTTTCTCAAACCGCGATAGAAACTTTCCGACAGACACGACTCGTCTGCTACGTGTTCTTATCGCCCTTCAGCGCTATTATAATATACAGGATAGTATATCGTGGGGTTTCGGATCGTAGGTAACGCGCGAACCAGAACACATATAGAAGGCGTGCTCGCGTAATTAAGCCGCAAGAGATTTGCATGCGATCCGACGGATACAGAGAATGAAGGAGAGAGGTAAAGAGGAAAGGGGGCTTCTAGAATATCCGAGCCTTCTCTTGGGGCACTGCGGACTCCCCAAGAAGAAACCAGGGTTACAGCTTAACAGGAGCTAGCATACCATGTTAATGCTTTTTTTACAATCGAAACCACTTTCAACATCGTGCCGCGGGCTCCCAAATGAGAAACCCCAGGGTTGTCTGCTCAAGAAGAAGCTAATGAAGCGAATTGTCACTGACATCAGACGATAATAAATGTACATTTCCCCAATGATTTTTTTTTTTTAATTCTATGCAGCGTATTTTTTGGACAAAAAATATTTCACATTAATCGCAACGAATTTTTTGTGGATGCCATTATTGCCGGGTGATGTATAAAAGCTGGTAAATACAATTTAAAAAAGAATTAACATCCATTCAATGATAGCGGTGAGTTGTCATCTCGAACTACACATTTCCGTCAGTAAAAATGTATAAAAATATGCGGAAGCAAAAAAAATTTCCATAGCAGTAGTTTTCTCAGTGGTGACAAAACTTTTTCTTCAAACTCGTATATAGCCCGAGATTACTCGCTCATCACGTTCTCTCGTGCTATACTTCTCATTCTCCTTTACTCCGAGCGAAACTTAACGTTCAGCATAAATCCAGATGAAATTGTGCCGACAGTGAACGCTTAAAAATCTTACGTGGAGATTGCATATCCAATGGTTGGTGTAAAGCGAATACGAAATTTGTAGTTCCTTCGCGCTCGTCTTGTGACTGAATACACGTTCATACTGTACACTCCGCGTTTTTGTCCATACTGCGTGCTACGCTGTACGGTATACTTGACGGAAGATCCGGCTTGATCCAATCTAGGAGGAAGATAGATGTACATTTTGCATGTAATCTAGAGTCTATGCATGGAGCGAAGCGAAATGCTCCAGGTCGAGAAAAATTTGGAGTAAATGATGAGATCCGGAAAAACGTCTGCATGCTCTTTCTCTCTCTCTTTCTCTCTCTCTCTTTCTCTCTCTCTCTCTCTCTCTCTCTCTCTCTCTCTCTCTCTCTCTCTCTCTCTCTCTCTCTCTCTCTCTCTCTGTCTCTCTCTCTCTCGGCCTCTCTATGTATTCTGAGGATTAAATTTATACAGATTGTCCGTAAACCTGTGTGCCACTCGGTGAAACTGTGGCTTGTCGATGATAATATTTTTAATAATTCCTCCACACATTTACATTACTGTACAAAATGTCATGAATTTTAAAAAACAAAAGTATGCGAAATTCATAAATTAGGTATATGAAATAAAGATGTATATAAGTACATTATAATTTTAAAATAAATAATTTAGTCCAAATTCGATTGCTGTAGATTAAACCTAACATCTTCGATATCGAAAATTAATAAACGCATATACGAAAATCATTTTTCCTCTTAAGGGTAAATGTAATTCATCACCTCTTATATGCAAGGGAACTGTACAGCGAAAAATTTATATTTTCACGTGTGTGTGTTTATTGATGTGCTAAATGACAAGGAGAAAGAGAATTGTTCTCTATCGACTTATCATAGAGGGAAGCTTGTGATTCTAATATTTTTCTCAGCTTGTCGAAGCCAAAGGAATATTAACATGATTGACAAGATCGAGAAAACACATTGGAAAAAAGTATGCATAGCGATTTAGTAACGTAGCAAAAAACTAATGCAAAATCAATTATCTATGTAATAAGATTCAGTAACCGCGTCAATACAATGAAATATGAACGCACAATGTCATAATTTTGGATCGAAATTTTTTTTAAGGAAGACCAAGTTCTTAACGAAATTAATTTCGTCGAAATATGTATGTTCTCGGTCTCATGAAGTATTTCGTACTATATATAGATAATGAAGAGCATCACTAATGTTACTAATAACGACAACGAGCGTGCAGAGTTGATAGCGATGAATTGACACTAACCGAATTATCCAATGAATTCGTAATATTCTCTGAAATGGACGCAACGAACCGGTTGGACGTGGCAAGATCGTCATTCACATCCATGGCAATATTCTGAACTACAGCTCGTATCAAAATTTCCTCTATAATTTATCGAATGACTTTTTCTTCTGGTTATTCAAACATATCGAAGAACGCTTACAGCCCAAAGATTGTTATTCTCGTTTGAACAGTCATTTTATCATTCACAATAGTATAACGAGCAATTTTATCGTATCATATTTTCCTTACACCACGATTCAAGCTCAAATTAGTTAAAGTGCAATAATTCGACCGAAGAGCCCACTGGGACGTATGAAAAAAGGGAAAGAATTGCGACGTTTTCACGATTGGATCATATATATGTCCCATGGAAAAAGGTGCACGGAGAGTGTGCCGATAGTACAGAGTTTAATGGTGTCCCGACGAACGAGGTGTCGAGGTTCGATGGATCGTTTGATAGGGAGGCTAAGGGGCAAGTGGAGCCGGGGCACTGGAGTTGTTAGATCGCTTGTTTATTACGTGCACCAGTGGCTCCAACCGTATATATAACGTGCGTGATCTGAGGTTTGCCACGGGGGTTTGTTGCCCTGTCCGCTCGCCAACCCTTCGTTTGAACTTCCGGAAGCGCATCACCCGACGATAGAGGCCTGGCAAAATACCGCCACGGTACATTCCCTGCAGCAAGCCACAGCAACACGAAAGCCCCTCTCCAATCCCTTGACTATACCCGCCCTGTTTATTTCCCTGCATCACCCGTTTTCGAAACTTTAACACACGAAATAATTTCCTGAAATAAACGTCACGTCGATCGCTCTCCGACTCGGTAAAAGGGTCCACAATTGTATTATGACCACCAAGAAAAAATACGTCAAAGGCAAAATGTCTTTTTAATGCCGATGATTTATCAGTCGCATCATTCGGACATTCGTTTTGAATCTTCAAAAAAATCGTGTCCTGGAGAACCAGGAATTTATGACGTCCGTTATGAAATTCCAAGTTCTCCCAATTATAGTCGACACCGAGCTCATTCGACTAGGCCTCCTACTGTGTCACTCGTGAACGGCAGAGAATCAATTATGGAATGAACATTTTACGGAAATCAAGAGAATTTCCAGGAATTAAAATCTATTGTTTATCTAGTAAATGATAAATTGGGTACACACACGCACACACACACACATACACATTGTATAAAGGTTAATTGCGCTTTGGATCGATAAAACGAAGGAAATGTTCGACGATATGATCCAATAATTAATCGAGTTTGCACCCGCAAATTTGCCAGTCCAATTTTGTATATATATTCTATGTATTTGAACCCGGATTCTGGATCCTATCGCATTACCGTACACTGCTGTACGCCGTGATGATAATTCCAACAGCGATTAGACTCCGGGGAACATTGTGAAACACTCTCTGAGCTTCGCTTTCAAACACGAGCGATATATGGTGAAAGTGGGAGAATTACGTTCATCGGGTCATGCCTATCACGATGAATTTACCAATGAATTGAAAATAAATCTTTTTCATCATTTCGAACGTTCTAGGAAAATTACATAAAGTTGAAATACTTCTCGGGCCAGACCTGCATTTCTTCGATTCTCAACCCTTAAAATTTGATACTCTGGACTAACAGACCAAATCGTAAAACGTACTTAAACGTAAAAAATCCATAGGGTAGTGCATAGTGGAGTGCATGGAGCAACCACTCAAAAGGTAACTTATTCTAATACTTTAATTGAAATATAAATCGTTCACAAATTACTTGAATAGGTAAAAACTTTGGTACGTCGACTTAAAAATATTAGCATTATATATGTATTAAAATGGACAAAAAATAAAAACAGCTTTTTCGTTATCGTTATTCATTCAAAAATATCATTATTTTATAGAATTTTTTTCCCTAAAGTGTAAATTATGATGGTTGAAAAATCATGGAATTTCTCACACATGGATTCCCCTTTTATAATAACATTGATAGCTTCGTTCTTCAATCTGTTTCAGGGGTGAATCGTCAAGACGAGATAGAAGAATAATGCGACTATTTTGTAGTTTTACATGGATCTTACGATGGAAAAGTATATAAAGCCACGAAATAAAACCTAAAAGGGGAGAAAATGAATGCCCTGAAACAACGCAATAGAAGCACATGTATTTTTAAAAGCTATAGGTCTTCCTTGTCGTCTATTTCGTTTTTTTTTTCGATCTTTTTTCACTATTCACCAGCTTAACACCGTATCCAATCTTCTCCGGCAATCTATTCACGCCGTGGCGTAACACCGATCGATCGAAAGGGGTCTATAAGAGTACATCGATGACCGCGAGTTCAACATTGTCCCACTGAGCAAACTCGGGTACAAGATTTTCCTAACTTCTATTGCCTATCGAGCTCACCCTCACTCTCACTTTTTCTTTTTATCTCTCACTCTCTCTCTCTCTCTCTCTCTCTCTCTCTCTCTTTCTCTCTCTCTCTCTCTCTCTCTCTCTCTCTCTCTCTCTCTTTCTCTCTCTCTCTAATAGAATTTCAACTTTTTCTCCGGAGGAGCTCAGTGCGAAATTGGTGTAGCGTTCGAGCATCCGAAATCCCATTATAACGAAGTTTTCGAGGTGTTGCGAAATTAACGCAAAGGATACCATGAAGATCCTCGATGATACAGAGCTTCACGCTCTGGAAAGGAATCCCCCCTCGTTCTTTCCTCTCTCCGGACAATTTCCGGAAGAAATGTTGAAAAGTTTTATGAAACTATGGCGAGTATAGACAAGAGTGTCAAGTCGCAATATCGTCGCTGCGGACAATTCTTCGAATAAAGTTTTTTTCTTTTTTTACAAGAGCACAAAACTTAGCGAAATATTATTTTCAATTCGTATTTAATTGTTGACGGTATCGTAGAAAATCTCCGAGCATTTGTTATTTTCAGCAATATGAGAATGAAAAACATCAGTCGGCCTTGTTTGAGCGGAAAATTGTTTGCTCGTTATCGGAGAAGCTCGATGCTTTTTTTTTGTCCTTGCCGGGTTAATGCCTTAATCCGGAGCGCATCAGGTGTCTGAAAATCGACACGGGCTCTGTCTTCATCTCGCTGGTGAAAGTAGATCATGTAACGCGTGCTTTGAGCAACGAGCAACGGCTGCGTAATTTAGGCCCTCTGCGTAATCCACCATAATTTAACGACTGCGTAATTTAGGCCATGATTACAGAGTCTCCGACATCCTCAGTGGCATATTAAAAAGCTCGTGCTTCGTCCAGCCAGCCCAACGAACCCAGCCGTGTTTCACCTGATGTATATACGTATCAAGTTCTGTACACGTGGTGATATTCCAACTACCATCAGACTAAATCAGATGTCTTCAAGCTAATGCGAATTCAACATGTTGGATCTCAATATCATACCATAATGTAAATTGAATACTTTACATCGTAATATCATAATCATAATTTTTTGAAAATTTTCACAATGTTTAATAGTGTCATTAAGTTGTTCCGTTTTATCAGTTCTCATGAGAATCCCGAACTGATGGTATTTCGCCTTGATATACTAGGCGTGAGAAAACTATCGCGCTGACCCAAAGAGCAGATTATCGAGCGCAATTTTTTTTTCTGTCACCTGTCAATGATTTCGTTGGAAAAACGTTGCAGAGTTTCATGCCATTGAATGGATCACCATACAGAATTCTAAAGACGCTCAACTCGTATCTCTTCATCTACAATAATGTTTTGGTGTGCGAATGATTTCCAATGTTCGAAACGCGCTAAAGATAAGGTTGCCGAGCCCACTGCCTTAGTATTTACCTCAACAATACAAATGTAATGCAATATATTATACTATTGAGCAAAGGGATATACTTCGATCTAAATGTTTGATCCATTCGTCGTTGACTGCCCAGCTATTGCAATGAAAATCATAATATATAGTATACGTAAGGAGGAAATTTAAGGGAAATCAGAGGTGGCGAGGTATTCAATTTCAATCGATTGAAAAAGTAGAGGGTGAAAAGGACGGCATTGTGCCAGAGTAAAATAGTGTCGGGAGCTATCGAAACGACGACGTCGCGTCCTCGGATATTTGAAATCTAAACGAGAAACCCGCCAGTCTCTTGGCAAGGAGGAGTGAGAGAAAGAAAGAGCGCGAGTCCGAAGAATTCGTTAAAGCTGCTGCTCTTACTCTCTAGGCTTGAATAACCTCCCCCAATAAATCTCATTTCTCTAAAAGTCAGGACCAATAGAGGGTCTTTATAGGGTTTGCGTCGTGTATATATTTTATCAGAATCTGAGGGGGTATAGCTGGAGCGGAGAACAGGTACCAGGAGAGCAGAGGAAGAGAAAAAAAAAGACTTTACCGTGTGTATATAGAGTGTTAACCTAAACAAAGGGTTCGTCTATTGGGTGGACGTCGACGCCACGACTTAAATAAAGCCGACACACCCTTTATACGGGATTGAACGAGATAGAATCTAGTGTTATCTGGCAAGGTCCACTAGAAAGAGAGAGAGAGAGAGAGAGAGAGAGACCGAGAGAGTGATAGAGAGCAGGAGAACGAATAGAAACAGACCAAGCTGGACATTCTCTATATCGGGAGGCAATCGATAGAGGAGTGTCCGCGGGGCAACGAAAAACGCGTGGAACACAACCCCACATCGGTGCCCCCTGGCACACACATCGCACACGTTATTCCACCTTCATACACAATTGCGAACCATGCAGTTTCATACAGCTCACCTAACTCCCCCTTTCATCCTCCTCCTCGCGCCGGTGGACGATGAAAAACCCCCTCGAAATATCGATTTCCAGCAAGATGTCGCGAATACCTAATTTGGCTGGGCATTCGAAAATCGTTTATCCACCCTTCCTCCGTCTCCCGCAAGGGGAACGTACGCGCTTCGCGTTTTCATTCATTGAAATTATTCCGCTGTTGCCTCTGCGGCTGAACAACGCTCGGGGATTCTTCCATGAATTGGTCGAAAAAAATCCAAAAGAAACGACAAATTGCGGTCATCCTAGAAAAATCTACATTTCATTGCGTCAATATCGGTCTACGAGATCAGTTGAAAGTTTACGGTGCGTTGAAGCTACGTACCTGCGCGTGGAGTATTCGGTGATACGCGTCAAGCTCCGTTATCGGGAAACTTTCAACAATATTTCGTGAAAATTTTTTTGCATTTATGAAGCTTTCTTCAGAGAGGGCATTGAAAAAACATGCGGAATGATAATGGGGACGCAATCTCCGAGTGTGAGCATACTGATGAGATAGGCAAACCAAATTTTTATTATTATTATTATTTTTTACTATGATCAATCAATGGTACTATGATATCTTACATAAATACGCGAGATTTTTAAATTATGCATGCATCGACGATCGACGAGTTTCGGATTACGTCGTATACTTATACGTATTGTCCGAGTTTAGATTGCATTGATGCCGCATTTATACTCATATCTCATCTACGTTAATGCTGTTTGTATATTTAGCTCTAAATGATGTTTCAGAGTCTTGCCAGTTATCAATAACGGAAAAATCAAAAATTTTCATAAATTCAAAAAAAATTTTAACGACATTACGTTATTTATATTTCAAAACGTTTGATTGCGCGATATATTTCATATTGCCCGCAATGGTAGAACAAAAGAAGATGGTCGTTATGATAGATCGTGGTGTGGTCTCGAAGGCGAATTTCACGATTCACCGTGCAGAGACGTGATCGAGTCACGCAATGGACCGCTATACATGCGAGGGATTAAAATTTAAAAGAATTACAAGTCCATCCACGTAACGGAAAATATAGTGAATCGGGCAGAAAATAATGCCTCGGTCGTAAATAACTTGACATATGTTCACGGAGGAACCACGGCTGCTGGAAGCATGCAGTCGGTAAATCGTCCGTCAACGAATCAATACTATTCTCTCGACAGCAGTAGCAGCAGCAGCAGCAGCAGCAGTAGCGGCAGCAGCAGCAGTAACTGCACCAACAGAAGTCGATCGATCATATTCCTTCCTGGCTTTCGAAACTCTACAAGTTGCACAAATATATTTCTCTCCCCCCTGTATTTCCACAAACGCGTTCTATAAGCTGCTAAAACGGTGCGTTATTATCCGCCCTCCACCTTCCGCTTTTGTTTTCATTATTGGCTGAGGCCATTATTACCATTACTTGCTTGAGAGAAACTCTAATAAGGGAGACCGAGGCAAAAAAGTGACACCCGAATTCTTAATCCCCTCTTTACCGACAGATGGCTCCCAATGCTTGCCCTTACAAAGTGAAATGATAACGATCCTTATATCCCGAAGGATTGTCGGCATTCAATTTCCTAGGAACTTTTTTGATAATTCGTGTATACCGTTACTTTGAACGGGTGTAAAATATTTTATATCGAGGCGGTAACGATAAGTAACATGGTATACGAGACTTTTGCATTTAAGATGAAAATCTTGTTTGCTGAAGTTCTTTTCTTTTTTTTTTTCCCCCGGAAAAGAAGAGACAGGAACACAGGAGTTGTGTCAGATCCCTGTTGGATCCAAAATTCCGTTACGTGCCGTATGTGGGCCTGATTAGGCACACTCAGCTGGTAGGGCTAGTCTGCTATGAACCGAATTTGGGACATATCAATGATAACATCGTCGTTGACAAACACAGATATCATTAGCGCGCGTTACCACGCAACAAAAATTACAAAAAAAAAAAAAAAACGTACAAAAGCGTTCCTTTTATCCCCGGTATTTCTGGACTCCTACGCCTTATGGTTCTCGCTACACGCGCATTCGTCAATGTCCAAGCCAGAACCCTCGCAATAATGTCATAATCACTCGGTTACGTCTGTGGCCCCTGGCAATATAGAAAGGAAACCTCGATTCGTGGATATTTAGTACTTTCGGCACGTTCGCCAAGTCTCGTAGGTTACCTCGACTCGACCATTCGCGATGACATATATTTCCTATACGTTTAATACATATTATTTATAATATCCGCAATGGTATACCTTGACCGTTCAGATTCCTGAGTGTCTTCGCCATATATAACCATTTATTACCCACGTTTAATTACGCTTGGCTTGCCGCGTGATAACAAAAGTGTTGGAGAAAATTGGAACTTCCAGACTGCGGGATAATTGCATGTTTCTGCTGGCATTGATAATAACGCTTGATCGTGTATCAATGTTATTCGGCTTAGAAAATTTCCTGCTGGTGTTAACAACAATCACTGACAGTCGTAGCTATTGTAAAATAAATTTCCCCAGTGGCCGTATGGAAAATAGTTTTGGAATGATACGTATACGCACATTCGTATGCATTCGCGCATTGTATAAATTTTCACGAGTACGAAAACCTTTGTTATGGGGTAAGCATCAAATCACGTTGGAAATATATCTAGATCGTGAATGAAGCTCATAAAGGAAGCTTTTAATTCAGGTTCAACCGGGTAGGATGATTCCGGAATAATCGCGGGACGGCTAAGATCAAGAGAAAGTGGATGCAATGTGTATCCTAAATATATATGGGATATATACTTCGATCAGAATTGTTATACGGATATATTTTAGGACGTTTAACGAGTGTGTTGAATATTTGAGTTTTCATCATATTTTTTTTTATCCTCATTTTCTCAAAGTGTAAATCTTGACCTCAGGGAACACGTGTCTCATTTTACGTTTATTCGTATTCATATTAGGCTATACATCTTAAAGTGATACTCTTTAGGTTTTTATGAGAAAAATTTGGATTTTAGGGGAATATTATCGAAATTCGTGCCACAGAAGTATTCATGGATTATCAGTAATTGCGCTTATTTGTTCGCTTTTCGTGAATATAAAAAATCATCCTGAACGGTGGATATCAAATTTTCCACGTAATGAATGACGATTAAAAATCCCAGGAACAACGAGAAGAGAATAGACGAGAATGAACGTATTGGCGAGTGAACGGATTGTTGATAGATATACTTTTTACTTCATAAGAATGGCGTAACATCGCTGTCCAAAAAAAAAAAACAGTATTCGTCGTCCAGATCATGCCTGAGACCATTGTCAGGCTTTTGCTCGATCGAATTGTTAAGGCAACACGTTGGATTGAACCATAAAGGATTTTTCAGTGCTTTCGGAGATATATTCCCGGTTGTCGATAAAAAATTATCTACTTATCGGTGCTCTTGTAGTCTAGATTAAAAAAAAAAATACTACGAATTGTGAAAAACAAAAACACGACTGAGCGAACGTACCGGCAGTGAAAGAACGGGCTTGAAACGGGGCAAGGACGGGTACGTCTAAATAGAGTAGCATGGTAATGTCACAAGCAGGTGGACGTCTATAAGATGCCGTAAGCAGTCCCCGGGCAATCGAGTACGACCGAGCGTGATGGATCAGACTCCTAATGCCGTTGCCTAGTACTGTGGTCATCGAAAATCGACCTTAGCATTTACCAAATCGATTTACGAATGAGAACGATACGCTCTGTCCCCAGCAGTGCTGGAGAAGCACAATGGTATATACAATGGTAAGAACGAAAGCCCAACCAGTCTTTGGACAGAAAAAATAAAAGAGAAGTCTGCCGCACTTGAATAGTACGAATTTCCTCAAGGGGAGAGTTATTTTTTTTCTGAATCATTGGAGCAGTCACAATTGTGGTCCGGGTCGCAGAGCAGCCCCGCACAGTACAGCTTTTTCCGCCTTGAGGCATTAATATTTTACGACAAAACGAATTTCTACATCACGTTAAAACATTAATAATGATATGCCCTCAGTGTCATGGGAATAAACCAAACAATTTTCTGAAAAAAAAATCCCGAATATGGACCTGAAAACGCAAGAATAAGAAGTGACACTCGTCTGACAGACTGATCCGATCGATGAATAAAATCCGATTACAATGCAATAACGGGCCTCGCTCGTCAATGATTTAAAAATGAAATAATGAAACTTGCACATTGGAGCACGCTGATAATTTTTCATTCTTCATGTATTGATTCCTCATTTCGTTTCGTATCCATCTAGAAATGAATGAGAATCTATTAAATGAAAAAGAATTTGAAAAAGAAATTTTAATTCGGTCTTTAACTTCGCTCTTTAACTTGTTATTTTTTTCTCGCAAAATCATCGTAACGTGTGTTGTTTTTTTTTTTCGCTGAGACATTTGACGCGTAACCGTGGAATTTGAACACGTAAACACGTAATAAATTATACGGTAGGACAGTCTCGTTATCATTATAGAATAAGTCGTAATATAGTAGTACAGTCGTTTCCCAATGTAACCAAAAACCCTGGACTCTTCGAAAATGCCCTCTGCTCTCGCTGCTTCTATTTAAAATTCAACGTGGGTAGCCACTCGACTCGTACGCATAAATAAATATAATCAAATCACGCGAAAATTTTGTCCCTGTTAACTGGTTAATTGGATATTTTTTTAATTTTTTATTCCTTCATTTTCGCATGGCCGTTGGGACGTGCAAAAAAGGGAAAGTTCCGCTTGAACATTCAACATTGTGGCACAATAGTGAGTAATGGGGCTGTTTTTATTAGGTAATGATGAAAATATTGCCATGGTCTTTTAAAATTGGTACAATTATTCATTGCTGTGAATAGGAAATTATCCTGTTTCGGAATATGATCAGAAATAAAGAAAATATTGTGGCGGGGATTGGATTCCCTGTTTTTTTTTTCTTTTTATTAATTATCCCGTACTCGGCATAAAATGGAATATATGATTGACAGGTATAATAATATACCTAGTACACAGTCAGACGTCGGGTACTGACTACTCGGACACTGACATCAGCTGTTACTGAGGCACTATGGAATCCTCATTCCAGAAACAGAGCCGCTACAATGTAGACCCCCCCCCATGTAGCATACGGAATAAACTTGAACGAGCGGAAGGTACTGATATACGTACATATATACGAGCCTGATGCATGAGTCTCATTGGTTAGTAAGAAGGTTAGTTTTTTCGATCAGTACCCGAGACTCTTGCGCTCGAGCTCAGTCAGTGCCCGACATTCGACTGTATTGCATTTATATATGTAATTTGCTTAAGGAGGTTCATGCGTGTCCAGGAGTGGGGTAATAGTATATTTTGTTTACCGAGCGAGAAAACGGTCGTTTGCACGCCGAGTATGAAGTTGAGCACCGAGGCGAAGCCGAGGTGTTCTCAACTTCATACGAGGCGCGAACGACCGTTTTCTCCGAGGTGAACATACTATTTTTTACAACAGTGGAGCGAAAACAGCGAGTTTTCATCCGCAAACGAGGACCGGCAATCGAAAATCAAGCTGTTTAATGAAGTCGCCCACTTGTATAGAAGTTTAACAGAGATTTTGAACACGTAACATTTGAAGAACATCCAATAATTTTTTCGCACAAAAATTTTCCTTCATAAAAGAAGATACAGCTGATGTCCGGGTAGCACGTTTTCAAAGGCCGTTGGGCAAGATATCTCGTAAACCACGGCATCAATCTTTCTTAATTTTTTTTTTCGTGCTTTCTTTACATGTAAGTCCTGGATTTTTATAGGAGCATTATTCTTTCAGATGTACCTATACTTTCTACTTGATGAGCGAAGGTGTCCATTTTTTTCGCAGCAATCAAGCCTCCCACTTTAAAAGTCCGTCATTTTGTTTAAACGCTTTATCATGAAAATTCCATCGATCATTTATAAAATAAATTAATACAAAAACGAAATCTTTTTGGTTTTTTGATTTTGGATAACCCGGTTGAGAACGGCAGTACTCACCGGAAAAGTAATTTTCAAAAAGTGCTTCCCAGACATTGGCTGTGACCATAACGCGTTGAGATGTTGTAAAATATTGAAAAAAAACCGGCAAATACAAACTCTTCTCATATCAGCATAGTTTCGTTTTGCTCGCACTGATTGTTCGTATACGCGTCGAAGTTAATTGATGAAAAAGGCTAATTGCGGCTGTACATGGTATGAGATAACCCTTGTCCAAAATTGCTGTCCTGATATGTGCAAACGCGAAAATAGGGAGCTCGAGAGGACCTCGTTGCGCGGCTAACTCATCATGTTATTGCTCGCCCAGCTTTATCTATCCGTTTCGCTCGTTAGCCGGTATTTCCTTCGTGAGCCAAGTAAAACAAATGTCTGTAGTTTCAGGAGCAATTTCGGGGCTCCATAACGATGACAACTTTGTCCATTAACCATCGATTTCTTAAAACGTGCTAGCCAACTAACTGACTTCACGTAGCGAGGCAAAAAAAAAACGTCGGAGCGTGAGGAGAATGGGGTTGTAACTTTCGGTTCCATCGTTCTTGCATATTGTTGATATATATTTTGTTTACCAAAGTGAATTCTTACGCTTAAATACAATTGACGTTGCCCGAGTTGCTAATCGTGCCTGACAAAATGAGAGTTTCCTGAATAAAGTGTAATTAAATAATGGTCGAACTAATCACTCGGACACAAAAACATTTATTTGATAAACTTTACAGGTTTCCTTGGGAAAAAAATTCCCGGAAATTCTTTTTTTTTTCCTTACGGTGGTCAACTAGACGTAACCCCTTGAAGGTAATAACTCAAGCGATCTCCAAATTGGTTTTGTTCGCTTGATTAAAAAACAAAGTTTCCGTATCGAATGGATTGCAGTGTATAGAAATTAGATGCTTCGGTACTTCTCCGAAATGGTAATGCGTCAAAAAACCTATTATCAGTAACACCCTTTCGTGATATTGCGCGTCAAGCTTATACGTTCGTCCGTTGCAAAACTTTTGTCCCAACAACTGGAGTCGTATGTAAAAGCGTCGTTGAGGGCGATGTGAGCTCTATCATTTCGTGTTAATTAGTAAAAGTTTGATAAGCCATCGGTACTGCACGATTTCCAGCTGGTGTTACGATACTGCCTGGTTTTAGCGGTTTGCCGAGAGTAATAGTAACGAGTTGATGGGAAACTAAGCGAATAAATGGGAGAGGGGAAGAGAGAGAGAGAGAGCTTTGGAGAGCAGAGCTTTCCAGTATACTTGCTGAAGGAAACGAGAATACGAAGGTTCACGCGGACGCGTTTCGCCGGTCCCGAAAATTAACTCTCGCCTGTAATCGACGTACAGACACCAGAGGACCACGCGGTATTTCTCTATTTGGTCTCTCGGGTATACCTTCATAGCCCGGCACTGTGCTCACATTTAACGTCGTCTACTCCTTCTTCCACCACGAATCCCGGACAAATCTGTCGAGTTTCAGGAACCATTTCCGCGCCTTCATCGTCCAGACGCAACAGCAACAGAAGGCCCCTAAGGCGCTTACGCCTCGAGAATTTCCGTTATTACCTCTTCTATCTTTCTCTCTCTATACTTCATTCAAGTTATTCTCTCGCTCTCTCTCTCTCTCTCTCTCTCTCTCTCTCTCTCTCTCTCGCTCTCTCTCTCTCTCTCTCTCTCGCTCTCTCTCTCTCTCCTTTCTTTCTCTTCCCATCTTTTCTGTTTTTTGTTTTTTCCTGCTACCTTCTCAAGTCCTTTTCTTCAAACTCATCAAACCCCTCTGGCTACCGAGAGTAAAACATGCCTGACAAGATACACACGTAGAGCTTTGAGATATATAGAATATCCAATATCCAGGTCTATACTTATTGAAACTCTCGGGAAATTGGAAAACCATGCACCCTATTTATTAATTTCATCATCAATTTGCCAATAGGCCTTAAACCCTTGATGAAAGCTGAAATCATTTAGTTTTCATGTTTACGATTGAATGACAAGAGAGAGAGAGAGAGAGAGAAAGAAAGAGAGAGAGAAAGGGATGTCAATTGAAACACAGTTCATGTACTTTACGTTTTCCATATACAAAAATTGACGAAAAATCACAATGAAAAAAAGATTTAACGGGTCAAGCTGGTTTGGGACGCTGAAGAAGGTGATTTCGGGGCTTTTTTTTGCGAACAAAAAAAGGTTTAGAGGTCATTAATTATACAGAATTTAAATGACATAAAATCCTTTCTTTATTCAAAAATAATAAATGTATCTGACCAATCAACTTCTTCCGGGGTTTGTAGTTAAAGAATTACCAATTATCGTAAATAAACTAAAAAAAATGTATTAAATCAATTATTCAAAACAATGCTTTACCTATGATTAAATCGTAATTTTTTTGGCAAATTTGTTGCTTTGTTTTTTTAGTGTCCGACAATTTTTACAGATTTACACTTTTTTTCTTATTTTTCATACTGCAACGATTATAAAATACTAAAATTGAATTAAAAAAATACTTATTTTTTTTTGTTTCAAGCAAGGTCGGAGACTCCACATATCGTACCAATTCACAACTCCGATGGCGAGGCACGATCGATCATTCGCAAATAATTAAATCATGAAGTTATTATTTTTACGAATTCATTTTTATCCATATAAAAATTCTAAAAGTCACCATTTTTCAGCTTCTTGAAACTAGGTTCCCTCCCGTCAAAGAAAAGTAATTGCCAAAAATGCATTCGGGTAAATACGTTGCGAACGACACAGCGATATAATATCATCGCGGGTGTAGAGTTCGAATATGAATGCATTTTAGCATTCATCAGAAAACTGAATTTAAAGAGTGCGCTGCGTGCATCGAAAAATTCTAATTTTTCGAAACAACTATTCGTCGCGAGCGGTATTACCCCAACTATAACTGACGAAAATATAGAGACTGAGAGGCAAAATGTTTCCAGTGAAAATATTCCGTTATCGTGATACGACGGTAACGGCAGAATTTTTGCGCGTCGATTTTTTTTTTTTTTTTACGCAGCCGGATAATGAATCGAAAAAAACCCGCCGACATATGGAAAAATTGTACGTTACCGGAAATGCCTTGGGCTTACTGATAATACCAACGAGGTCGTAGATGAGACGGAATGCTATGGAATTCGTAGAAAATCTACATAGACGGTCTCTCGAGCGAACGAGGGAAGTGTAGGATTTGCATTTTTCACGATTTTTCGAGTATGCGTTCAGACAAAAATGTTTTTAAGCCCTTCAACGTCAGGACGCGATTGATTAAAGCGTTATTCACTTCCTATATCCTGCGTGATCTTGAATCTCTATCGAAGCTTATCGTCGAATGGATATACTAATGAGAGCCTAATATCTTCGATTTTTTTTTTTTCTATAATTTCAGCACTTTCATAATTTGAGTTGGGGATAGTCTATATACGTCAATTGCGTAGAACACGGCGAGGTAAATAATTAAATGAAAAAATGCAATCAGGAGTGAGGCAATGTCGACCTCCTCGGTTCATTGATCAAAGATCGTAGCAACGGACTCAATACATATTCTTTCGTCGGCTATATATATGTATATTTTTTTTTTACAAAAGATAGTTTATCAAATTTTCTTATTCGAATTTTGGAAAAATTCTACAGCGAACAACTACCAGAAAAATGAGAAAACAATTGAAGTGAAAAAATGTTTGACTGGACACGTAGTCTACTTGATTTTTCGATTTGCGAAGTGTCAAAATAAAGTTCGAAGTATTTTTGTATGTAGAATCCAGAAAAATTTGACAAATAAAATTACAATTATGCCAAAAGGGATATAAAAACCTTTGGGGCCACTTTTTTTTTGAGTTTTTTGTTTTTTTTTTCATACAAGTTCAATTATCTCGAGTATGTACGATTGGTTAAGAAATTCCAGTGAAGGAAAATCCGTAGTCAAACCACCGTAGAGTATACGGGCCACTGGCGTTCTTTAAAGATTTTTCCAGAGACCCTGGAATTTTTCATTCCACCTCGCAGCAACCAGGTAAATTCTGGCTTGTGGCGTGTAGCTGGCGCAGTGGAGTTTGCGGTCACCCAGCAAGTTTATCAGTCGCGCACAAGTTTAGTGTAGAAACATCCGTGAAGGATTCGGTCCCTGTTGAAGTCTCGAGCTCCGTAACGAAAAAGCGACGTGACGAGACCGAAAACCCACATTGGCCTCCGGCCAGCCGAGTATCTCTTTCTTTCATACTTTCCTTCTTCACATGAGATTTTTTTTTCGTTTTTTTTTTTCGAGAGAGAGAGAGAGAGAGAGCAAAACACGTGATGAGTTACGTCTTACGAAAAATTTCATCGTCAAGATCTCTCAAGAAAAGTTAAACAAAACTTTTCCTCGATTCTCTACGGTATGCACTGTACAAAATTTGTTTTCATTGAAAATTAATATCAATTATGTAAAGTATTTACTCTAAGATACATATTCACGATGCATTGCTGAATGAAAAAATGGGCTGATGTAAAAAGAAATAAAAAATTGTATACATGTGTGCATAAAATTTCGAAAATGTATATTAATAATAACACACGTGAATATATATGAAGTTTCCGCTATACAGTGTATAATGAATGAATCCAAGTGCCGTTTCAGTTATTTTTGTATACGAGTTCATTAATTTTCGATACTAAATATATTAATTTTAATTTATAGTTATTAAATTTGGGCAAAATTATTAATTTTCAAATGCAATGTCTATAAATTGTCCTTTCGTATACTTAATTTGTAAATTTCATGAAATTTTTTACAGTGTAGTCATCAAGAGGCTGTATATACCAATGCATTTCCATATATAATTAGTGGCAGCTGGCATCCGTGGAATCGAATACTCGGTTTGCCCCAAAGTGGAGCGAGTTATGTGCGATTTTGGTCGTCATAAATCAGCAAATAAATTATTCTACGGAATAGGTGATGCAGTGAACATGTTTGGTCGGGTAATTCTATCTTATCGCGTAATCAATTTTCGAAAGAAAACCAAATGACGAATTATCATTTTATAATTATCATTTTTATCTTAACTACGACTCGATCGGTACTATCTGCTCACTGTTCATCGCTTCATGCAAATCATCATGCAGAGTCATGATGTATCACACTCGTCCATCAGAGAATATGAAAAAGACTCAAATTCCTTTTCACACTGTTTAGTATAGATCCATCATTTATGAATTTTATGGGCTAACGGGTGCCAAATACTTTTTAGCTAATAGAAACCCAGTTGGAAAACATGGGAAGTCCCAACGAGAAAACTGTATTCATTTTTGTTTGTTATTTAAATACAATGCTCCGACATTTTTCCCGTGAATTCTAAGGTAACGTTGCATTCTCGCTCGAATTTGGAATAATATCGGTCCAACTAACGAGAGGTATCGGATTTCTGGAAGCTTCAAGCACCATCAAAAAGTCGTAGTTCCCGTAATAAAGTATAACTGTGAAAAAAAAACCACTTGGGTCCTATTTTCACGTCATCATCACATTGCTCGTTTTTTCAACGAGAAATCGTAATCATTCACGTCGAATTCAAGCTTTGACGACACATATACCTATATGATCGAAAAAACGCTTTTCTCCGTGCGCGTTGGTCCATTGGAACATTTGATATTCAAGTTGTAGAAATTTTAGACTAAAGCGACTGAAAGCAAACACAAAGAACTTGTAAACAATTCAGTAGAAAACAGATGGACCGTCTGATCAAAAATTCTCTATGTAGAACATCATGTACATTTTTCCCACATTGATAAACTAAGTATGGCCTTGATGCGCTTGTATTTCGAAATAATCCGTAAAAGCTTGTTACATATTCTACTCTCTGTATTTGCACCCTTTTACGAAGAGAAAGAGAATTGCCACGCCGAAACATGGAAGCGGCAAAGTGTCAGTTTGTCGTCAGTCCACATATATAGTCCTCCTCAATGTGTCATATTCACGCGAACAGTGCAGCGTGCAACACACCAAGGGTGACAAACGTTCTCCACGGGTTTATCCCTCTTGGCTTCATTCCTGTTGCCCGCTTCTGTGCCCGCTACTATCTCCTGAAGCTGGAGAGAATCACTCTTCCCCCGCGATGTCGCGACGTTTCGCGTGGTTCTCCCGGGAGACTCGACGCCTGTATACGACTTTATTGGAGAGCTCGCAGTCAACGACCGCGACGACTACTATCGAGAGACATTAAAATCAATACCAAATGCACTTGAGTGGCATGGCCAGGTTGGGCATACTCCTCATGTGTGGGATTCACCAGCTCCCGCTTCACCGTGTCCGACCGTGAACACCGGACGCAGTGGACGCGGTGGACACGGTTGCGGACGTTCCTCGCCCCACAGCCTCTGATTTTCTGCCTCAATCTCCTGGTGCGACGCGGTCCACGATGCGAGAGAAACAACGACGTTGCGTCCAGCCGTCACCGCGAGGCTCAGCGAGCCTGAAGGGAAACAGGACGACCTATAGTAGTGGTGGCGGTGGTCGTCGGTATCCAAATGCATGTGATTGTGAACGTACCAACTGCTTCTGGCCTTTCCCTGGTAGCTGATTTTACCGCTAATGTATAAAGTGCAGAATAGAATGTAAAACCTCGGAGGGACGGATACCGCGCTACACCTTACAAAGGAATGCTGAGAGACGGGAGATTAGCCTCGGGTCCATTCATTATTCATAACGTGAAATTGCAAGTACATGAGCTTCACCATTCGGAGCTCGCAGAGGCCGTTAAAAGTATGGACCAACACATCGAAATACTGTGCCCAGTACAAAAAGAAAGATAAGGAAATCAAAGATTCAGGATATCGAAGTGCTGACTAGGTCAGCTCAAGTCAGTATACTCGGAACGTATATTTGCCTGTACTGAGAATCATATTTTTCGTAGAATAATCGTCGTTAAATTATCCATAAAGAATTACGAGATCAAGGACAATATGAGATGTATAAGGATCAGTTGATACACGACTGCGGGTTTTGTTTTTTAGGAAGTCGACAGATTGAGGTCGATAGCGTTGTTTCGGGTATTTTATCTTGAATCTAAATGATCATTGAAAGGATCATTAGATAAGCTTCTCTCATTTTTGTTACGTGCCTGGTTATCGAGATTCAATTGTCCGGCGGTTTTTCGCACCAATTACTTTCGCAGCTTTCATTCATAATCACTGTTAAATCTGGGCAGTGGTTGTAGGTGTAATGCTGAAACAAAGTTTCCACCGATTTTGCAGGCTATGTTTACGTGGTACGGGTCCAAGTAATAATTTCGGCACTGTTTCAAGTTGGGAGTGTTTTAAACTAGTTTATACAGTAGTAGAATTTATAGGGCTAGGTTATACGGAAGTCGAGTTATCCTGGTATAACAGGAGTCAGGCTCCTTGACGAACGGTCGTGTGAATTGAATTTCAAATAGGAGCAAGGATTTTTAAGTACCATATGAATTTAGTGTCCTGATATTTTGCGGTTCAAACATTCAGCTATGATTCTTAAGGACATTGAATAATTTACGTTTTAAAATTGTCACCCATTTTTTTCATCCTCACGACTAATTGAATGCTTAAAAAAAAAAACATCGATGAACATTCCATACGTGTAGACAGTAAAAATAATTTCCAAAACCCAAAAAGAGTTGAGGCTGAAAAAACATTTTTTTGGACACACTACACTGTTAAAAATGTTTGTGAATTTACTACACGTTTGCTACACAAAAGACTCGTAAAATTACAAATCCAGTGCAGTAATACATAATTACTATACTTATTTCGTGAATTTGCGAAAAAATGTATGATTTTACTCTACTTTAACAGAAAAATACGTGACTGCATCCGAAATTTGCTAAACTTGTGAGGCAAATATATTGTGATCGTAAATTTGCTTGAAATTTACTGGAATATTCGGTGAATTTACTAATCGAATGCGGTTGTAAATTTCAAAAATAATTTTTAAAATTACAAATCCAGTGCAGTAATACATAATTACTATACTTGTTTCGTGAATTTGCAAAAAAATGTATGATTTCACTCTACTTTAACAGAAAAATACGTGACCGCATCCGAAATTTGCTAAACTTGTGAGGCAAATATATTGTGATCGTAAATTTGCTATACATTGCTTGAAATTTACTGGAATATTCGGTGAATTTACTAATCGAATGCGGTTGTAAATTTCAAAAATAATTTTTAAAATTACAAATCCAGTGCAGTAATACATAATTACTATACTTGTTTCGTGAATTTGCAAAAAAATGTATGATTTTACTCTACTTCAACAGAAAAATACATGACCGCATCCGAAATTTGCTAAACTTGTGAGGCAAATATATTGTAATCGTAAATTTGCTATACATTGCTTGAAATTTACTTGAATATTCGGTGAATTTACCAATCGAATGCGGTTGTAAATTTCAAAAATAATTTTTAAAATTACAAATCCAGTGCAGTAATACATAATTACTATACTTGTTTCGTGAATTTGCAAAAAAAATGTATGATTTTACTCTACTTTAACAGAAAAATACGTGACCGCATCCGAAATTTGCTAAACTTGTGAGGCAAATATATTGTGATCGTAAATTTGCTATACATTGCTTGAAATTTACTGGAATATTCGGTGAATTTACCAATCGGATGCGGTTGTAAATTTCAAAAATAATTTTTAAAATTACAAATCCAGTGCAGCAATACATAATTACTATACTTGTTTCGTGAATTTGCAAAAAAATGTATGATTTTACTCTACTTTAACAGAAAAATACGTGTATATTGAAATTGGTATGGAAGTACATTGAATTTGCAAAATCAGTTTTCAAAATTACTGAAACGATGTATAGTAAATTTTACTACACCGTGTATGTAATTAACTTCCTACACTTTGTAGTAAATTTACAATCGACAATGGTTTTTAATTTACCAATTCATGTATAGTAAATTTAATACACGAATGCTTAGTAAAAATTCTATACCAGTATGCTAGAGTTTAAGATATGGTTTTCGATTTAACGACTCATGTGTAGTAAATTCAATGTACGCATGTTCATTGAAATTACTCACATTTTTATCAAAATTCAAGTACTTGTGCTTATTAAATTTGCTAACCCTGACTTTGATAACAGAATCCAAGTTTATTGAAATTAATGCGGCATTGTATATTAAAATTAGTATGAAAGTACATGGAATTTGCAAAATCAGTTTTGAAAATTACTGCAAAGATGTATAGTAAATTTTACTACACCGTGTATGTAATTAACTTCCTACACTTTGTAGTAAATTTACAATCGAAATTTTTAACAGTGTACCTATCTTTTTACCGCGCATTTAGAAACTAAAAATATTGACAAATAGGCAAAAAGAGCATCACGTTATGCTGCCTAATTATTTTTTACGATCTACGCTGGTTCGAAAGTTGAAAATAAAGAGTTGGAGCGAAAAATCTAGATGCAACTCATGACGCTATCTTCGATGCGAGTGTGAAAGGGCAACGGAACTTTTTTTTTCGTACACGGATCGATCGACGTTGAGAATAATTCCCGTTTGCACAGTGTCATATACCGACGTACTGTATATAGGGCATATAGCAATACATAGAGGATACAGGGATGTTGAAGGCACCGAGCATCCATAAACTAGAATAAATATGACCGTGTTCATGACTCCCATGGATTTAAGCTGACTGGCAGCATAGAGGATTTCGAGCTCACAGATTTTACTCTTTTTCCAGCGTACAATCAGCCTCGTGGAATGACCTCTCTCTCTCTCTCTCTCTCTCTCTCTCTCTCTCTCTCTCTCTCTCTTCCTGCCTGGTTTATAGTAGTTATATCTGCTCCATTCTAATAAATTCAAATTTCGTCTTGAGCCCACCTAGATACTTATAATTCGCGTGTGCTTCAACCACGAGAATATCACATTACAAGTTATTATGCAACTCAAATATGCAAAAAAAAAAAAACCAAGTGAGATTGAGCGAGATACCTTCGTGCTTATGATAGGTTTAATTGATGATCGAAAAACACGCGAACGTTGGATTGAAAAAATACCGTCCAATTACTTTTTTAAAGTGCAGAATTTACTTCCTCAATCAACGAATATAAATTATACAACCGAGAAAATCGTGGACGAAAATTTCTTTGCTTCGACCTCGACGTAGCTTGTAACAGTGCTGATGAAGATTTGTAGCTTTCATTAATAGGATAGTCATATTCCATGCTTTTCCGACAAGTCCTGTCCAAAAATTCGATCAGCAATATTTAATTTCTCATCCGAGTAGTGACCAGACCGTTCTTTCTACCTCGTCTGCATTATAACCCACTAATAAACTGCTTCATACAAAAATTCACGATATCCGAGTTCACTTGAAGTCCGTAGAGATGCGATTACTTTAATTAACCTTCTCTCTAACCCCTTAAATCTCGATTTGCAGCCTCTCTCTACGATCCACCCGGCAAACATCAAGAGGCATTAAGCTTTCGGATAATCGAGACGTGTAGTGGGAAAAAAGAAGAAAAAAACCGTTAAAAAGTTTGTTTTTGAAGTTAAAAAATGACATTAAATATTTCGAGGGTTAAAAAGCACGATGAGCTGAAAGTAGCGGGCGACAGCTTACCGGACTTTAACATTTGCTGTAAACGAAAATTAATGAGGGGTCATTACTCGCGGCTCTGGTGAAACTGGTATGCGTGCATGAACACCATCTGCGTACGTCACGACGCGGTCTAGGTACACGCATCAACTGCTTGCTCATCATACGTGACCTAATGCACAGCCACACACAGACACACACATGCCACTATATATGCGCCAGAAATACCGCGTTCCAAAATCCGCCCTCATTTATGCGAATATTCCCTAAATTATTGTCAATGTTCACGAGGGGGCAATTCGCTCGTAACTTTAAACACGAATATTCCCGAATAAATAGGCATTAATGCATTCGGTATTGTTGGCAGAGAAATTTTTTGGCTATAAATTGAAGATCAACTGCGAGGTTTTGCCACGAGGCAACATTTTGCATAAAGATTTCACGTCATGAACGAGAAATAATACTTCCCCTTTTCCCCTTGCAGCACGAATAACTGAAAATATGGCTCAGATTTATCGGTGTTACACTTTTTTAGTTAGATTTTTCGTTTATTTTCGTGAAGTTTGTAGTCTTGAAAATATCACCTCCGAGTTTTGTATTGAAATTCATGGAATTTTTGGTGTTATTTTGGTTTGTAGAGTCTGGGCGAGCATCAGGTAGAATTTAAGCTCGCTGATATAACTTCTGAAATCGAATCCCAAAAGGCAAGAATTGCTTAACGAGAGGCCAACAGCATCGAATACGATTTGCATCTGGAGGAAGGTTTACTATAGGGCGAAATGGCTGATTACGATGAAAGTTGCAGAAATCAATTATTATCCCTATCGAGAATGCACGATAAAATTTTAACGCTGTTTTTCTCGAAACCATTTTGCAGCTTGGAACTGCGATGTCTCGGCAACCAATGAACCGATTGCTTTCCAACTTGAACAGCTTATTCAAAACATAGCTCGCTATATTTCCTACTATGGACAAATTTTTTATCTACAAATTACGATTTTTAGAGAATTTATAAAGTGTAAAAAAGGAACAATTTGATATTATTCAAAATTTTGAGCCTATTTTTTTGTTTTTTTTTTTTTTTTTTTACCATCAATGACTCGTGACGAAAAAATTTTCTACGTCATGTTAAAAAATTATTTCAAATATTTACTCAGTTGAATTGTAAAAGCTCGACACTTTTCAGAAAATAAAAATATAGAAAATACACGTGAAGACGCTCGACGGTGTTGTTTCAGTAAGAAAAAAAATTTACAAATTCAAAGCTGGATGTTCAATAGGATCCAATTAGTTTAAACAAATGATATTGCTAAAATATATTTGGATGCATCGTTCGCAACGTTATCTGAAGCAGGATTTTCGTTAGGACCGATGTTATAATTTGAGATTTTAAGGGATTTTATAATTTTCGAAAAATGACCAACGTAAACTGAAGGTACAGGATGTTTTGTATCGATTTCGGCGAGAAACACTCACGAAGTTCATCGATTCATCCAGCAAACCTTTGCTTTTTTTCATAATCTTCTACGCGCTCCTCTGAAAGAAAGTATAGTCTGGAAAATTTATAGCGGGTGGAAGGAGCGGCAAATATCCGGGTGGGGTTTTTAACATCGCCTTAATAGTGCAAAATATAGTATTTCATCGGTTACGACTGTACGCGATAGATCTTTAACGACTTCGGAGCGATAGGCCACCCATAGTAACGATAAAACGGTGAAATTTAAATATGCAGTTCGAGAGGAATATCATCTCCATGCTAAATTAAAAGTATACGTATACGCCTCGATTTCCGAGTTACAGCGATGATAAGCAAAAACGTGTATTTCATGATGCAGATGGGGCACTCCGTACCAATTGAGACCAAACCAATTCCACGTGGCTTTGAAAATGGTTCATAAATTATTTGAAGCTTGTTCAGAATGCCAAGAATATGGAAAAATTATTTCAGATTTTGAAATCCCATACTTTTTGTCCAATTAAAGTTGTGTTTTTGTTCCATTTTTTTTTGGATTCGCTGTAAATTGAAAATTACAGATCGCACAAAAGAAAATATTCAGGGACAAAATTTATGTTTTCAAATGTACTTTTTTAGTTACAAAATAAAATCCATAGCCTCACATAATTCTTTTTTTGCATTTTCGGGCGAAATAATGTACCAACTTTTTTTTTTCTTCAAAAGGGACCATTTTGAGATCGCTCCACAATTAACAGAATATTCGTCATTATGATTGCAGGCTACAAAAAAATTGGCACGATTAGCGAATCAATATTTTCTCAAGTTTCAGTCGAGTTATTCGCTGAAAAAATGTAATCATTGTAAAAAAAAAAAAAGATGTAGTATTCTGCAAAATATAATTTCAACAAGAATTAAACGAATCTTTTTTTTAAGTAACAAAGCAATTTTCCCCTCGACGCTCATCCCTGTAATTTGACGTATAATAACGATGAGACCGAGAGATGGTACAAGGCACCGAATTGACTCTGTTCTTTGCCAGAAAGCGTCTACGCGCTTTTTCCGCGTTGCGTGAGAGGGTTTATTCTCGGGTAATGCGATAGCCAATTGCATTGAGTCGTTGCAATCGCGCCAGGTGCCTCCGTCCGGTTTAAAGTTTTTAATAATTTACCTTGCGAAATAAGTTTTCATCGCGGAATTCCAGTGAGACGAGTAATTTTATCAAAGTTGAAGAAAGTCTCTTGGAGTTAATTTTTTTTTTTTTCAACGTCGATGCAAGTGGACGAACTTACTTAGCTGCCGATGTTTTTTTTTTTTTTTTTTTTTCAAGTTTTTGAACGATAATCAAGAAACGCTAATGACGCGCACTTTGCATAAAAGTCAAATAATATTTCTAGAAAGTGCAGAGGCATTTTCCATCAGTTCAATAAATCTTCGTACAACACACAAGTTTGTTTTACAAGAGTTTGTTTATCAGAGTGTGAGATCGACAGATCTAAAGATAAAAATACCGATGAAGTTAGCGTGAGAGCGAGTACCGAGAGCGATAGATCCTCTTACGTATTCTCCTCCAAGGCAAACCGAGAAAAATCAAAAACGGATTTTTTCGAAACTGGATTTTGTTAACTACGAACATCTCGATGTACCGATCTATTTTCGTGGCTCGGCCAATAGCCTAGCTCAAGAGAGTTGACAGAATCGAGATTTTAATCATAAATACAATATGGAAGACGTATAAATTATTCTGTCAGCCAAAAAATCGGATTTTGTCTTTGCCAACAATTCAGAAGATGCATCCACCGTATCTAAAAACCTTGACCTACTTACTTATTAGGGGAGGGTGGGGCAAAGTGGACACCCAAAAATTAATCAACGCACAAAAAATAAAGTAATGACCCAGGCTTAATTCTTTCGCATGTAGGTATATCGTAGTTTATACCATCGGGAAACGGTCTATCATATACTCAAGCCCGGTATTTTTGTGAAATAAAGGCGTTATAATCAAACTAAACGTAATCTGCAAAAGTATCACTTTGCCTCGCATGCGGGGCAAAGTTTTTTAACAATACATATTTCATGCTGTTGAGATATTTCATAACGTAAAATCGTTCAACCCAAAAGCTCGGTATGAAAACGGTCTCTTCAATATTGCTCAACTAAAAAATATTTGAGATATCCACTTTGCCCCATCCTCCGCTACTCTTCGAAAAATTGAAAAGGGTGCGACACTTCCACGAATCATTATTCTTTTGATACAATTATTTTGAGTTTCGAATCGAAAGAAAATTTCATTCGCGCAATCATTAGGCTATTTCCTATCGACCAAGCACTGTAAACTTAGATTTGGCTTGAATTCATGAAGAAATTTCAAAATATCACGATCCGTCGATCCTGCCGTTGACAGATAGAACGTGTGAGGATGTTTCTGTATGAGTTTTTCCATGCCGGAACGAGAAGACGTAGACGCGGACGTTTTGCTAATTCCCGGTCGAATTGTTCCCCCATCAAGGGTACATCGGGTCAATGAAAAATCAAACAAAAACAACGGAAAGAATGATAATAAAAAATGATAAAAAAAAAGAAACTGTGGATCAAATTGTTGAGGGAACCGGATAAAATGGTGGCGTTTCCCAACTGACCAAGTCGAGGACGCGGTTCGCTACTGGGTACTGGTGCTCGTGGCCTTGATTTATGCCAAAACTGGCGTCGTTTATTATCGGTAGCGCTGCTGGATGTTTGCATGCGTGAAATTGGAAGCGCAGACAAGCGTCCATGCAAATTTAAACCGTCCGTTCGTCGGTCTAGTCGACGCTCACGCTATCCACCTTCACCGCCATCGCTACATCGCCATCGCCTGTGCTTGTGACGCTTCTCTCTTTCTGCCTGCCGCCCCCCCCCCCCCCCCTCTCTTCCTCTCTGCTATTCTCTCGATCTCTATTTCGACAAAGAAGAAACTTTGCCATTTAGCGGCACAGGTAATTTTCAGCTATACGCTACATACACACGATGTACAATATACACCGTTAATGCGCAAGCTAGTATCGTACCGTCAACCCCAAACCCACCAGAACGTTCCGTTCCACCTTCTCATCCTCATACCCATGCCCCATGTTAAATTCTACCAAGCCTCCCTGTCCCCTTGCTCTACCATATACCATATATATAGAGTTGGATCAGTGCGTGATCGACGTCCATACCCCGATTCTCTTCCTCCTCTGTTTCTATCCTCAATCCTCTTCACCCTGTACCACCCGACGTAGATCGATATCGAAGCCACCTACAGCACAGATTCATGTACTGACCCCTCCCGCGCCGCTGCTCCTATCTTGCCCTCCAGATCTCAGTTTTATCCACTAGCACTCCCTTTATCGGGGTTTCCCTTGGATATGCGGTATCCGCTCTTTCCCTATACGCAGCTTTCATCAGTCTATCCGCCAGTCTATATACACCGCTGATGGAAAAATTCATGATTCTTCGTACCTTCGTTTTGAAGTTAATATTTTCTGCAAATACACCGTGTGACATCAGTTTGAATAAATTCTCGGATGTCAGAGCCCCACGACGTTTTTGTGTACCTCATCCGCTGTCAATGTAATTTTCATTTTCAGCCGCGGTATAATTACGGTATTTCGTTCTGATTTCGCGGTACACCGCATTGTTCAAAGAAACTTCATCCGGCCTTTTGGATATTATTGACAGTTCTAAACCACGAAAAAAATTTAGAATGCGTTGAATATCCAGCGTCATAATAACACTCAGGTTTCAACTGGCTCGATTCGTACGTGACTCTCGTGCAACGCTGAAAATTTTCAACCGGGATAATTTTCGTACACGGGCAGAGTGTAACTGTTCCTTGTTACACTTTTGGTGGAGCATATACGAGCCAAGTAGTTAACCGGGTACCGGTGAACATAAGCGCGACATGTGGACATAGCTAGGCAGTCAGGCTTGCCTATAGTAGTATCCAGGCTTGTTTTGGCCGGCTACGAGAGCACCTACCCGTTTGTCCACCGCCACACGTTTGTGATGCACTCCGAAAAGCTTCAGTCGTGTGATATTGCTCTTGGCTCGGTTACACTCGAACCTTCCACCCTCTCTGCTCATTCTACACTTGGCCTCCGATGTTACACGCCTTGCCACGACATCCAGTTCACCCTCACCGGTATACTCTAACGATGTTTGCGCGTTACCGTTGGCCAACCGATTATTCCCTCGTTGCCGATTCAAACCTACCACCCCTTCTTTTTTTGTCTTCGTATATGCTACTACAATGATAACCGCTCTCTTTTATTACCCGCGAGATCGAATTCTCGAGTGCCTATCGTAACCATTCCATATATATATGGGCCATTCCACCAATTATCAACCAATGTTTGGGCCCTAAAAATTTGATTTTCCTCTAATTTTTTCCTCACATTTTGTGCACCAAAATTGATAAATTCACCAAGTTTTAGCCCAATAGGATATGCTGTTCACGAGAAATTCGATATCCAATTTTGAGGATAAAATTTACATTCGAATTTTTATGGTATCTTTGGCGAAATGATCGTTTAATTCGTTTTGATATTATCGATAAAATGGAAAAATCGTTTTATTTTAATATCACATTTGTCGATTTGGTTTTTTTTTTTTTTTTTTTTCGTACCATGAGAAATAAAACTCTACTTTCACTACCTAGCAGATGACTCTCCTAGAAGAGGAAGCATTTTGTAATGAGTGTCCGTATAGTGTAAAGGGATACTAGCGTGTTATTTGCATTATAGTGAGAAGCGTCGGTCGGTCACAGTGGCATGTTAAACGGCTATGCCCTGTACTGACACGTACGAACGCCAGTTCTACTATGTACATATGGAGAATTGGCTGTTGAGAGGAGAAAATCGATAGACCCCTTCCCCCTGCACCCGTGAATAAGGTTACGCAATTCGATACCAATCAATCTCTACATGATTTAATGATTCGACCGACGCTCACCTAGGTATTACGAGCCGCTTAGCATACAGCGTCTAGGTTTTACGATCGGCCTAATGAAAATTAACGTTGGAACATATATTTGTCATAATTAATATTTCACCGGCATCGCTCCGGTATTACCGTTAACCCGCATACAATATATCCGTAATACAAATTTCCGATATTATTTGCCGGTAAACTGTTATTGACCTACAACACGAAGCCCGCAATGTATACCGCGTGCCCAAGAGATTTTCCAATTTCCATCTACCGGAAGCTTTGTGACTGAAAAAAAAAATTCACGGAGATTCGATAGCAGGGCCGTTCAAAGTATACAAAAACGACGAAAAATCATATTTAGGAGAAAAAAAAAATGTCCAAACGTAATGTGCGTCTGTACCGTCCGTGCAAAATTTAAACCTTCCTGACTCGATAAAAAACCACATGAGCTATACTAGCGCTGATGCGAGATTCAGCAACCAAATAAGATATTATAACGTCTTCTTTATTTATGATAATTTTTCAACTAATAATATGTAGATCGGCTTAGATTTTATGGCAAATTGAATTTCTGAAAAAAATATCTTAATACTGAATCCTACTTGAAACTTGAACTTCTGGATTACGTGAAATAATTGTATTTGTAATGTAATTAAAATGAATTACAATTATTCCGATTGATTAAAATAAAATAAAAATCAATAAGTATTACGACGAGTAATTTTATTTAATTTCAATTTCAGTAAAATTAACTCGTTTAATTTTTAATGGATTATTTTTCATTGCAATTTTTCCCGACTCTTGAGCAACTGACCGTTGCTGATTGATTTTATCGATTGAACCTTACTGTACATTTCATTGATTAATTACTAAATAGATAAATCATTAAATCACGGTGGACAAACAATTTATAATAGATACGATCGTTATTTATAAAAATTTCGAAGTAACTTATCAGTGTGATATTTTTTTACCGCAAAACTGATTTCTCTTAGTGGGACCAGATGGATAAAATGGGCTCCGGCGTGATGCCGCCATTATTGAAATACTGCGTATTTTTTAAATCCTAACATCGTATTATGCAGTTGAGTTGGCAGGTGGCGTACCTAGATGGCGTGTGTGATTCTTACAAGAGATTATAAAACAGTTAACGAATCGAGCGTAGCCTGCTAAAAACTCATTTAATTAAACACTATTGGCTCTCGAATGTAAAGACGGATGGTTGGGTGTATGAACGTGTATGACACATACGATATTCGCTACGTGGATGAGAATGGTGGGGGTACACGAAAACGAATGCAGCATTCGGGATGTGAAATATTCATAGTTTTAGATGAAAATTTACATACTGACAGTATGATGAATTAAATACACGAATTGTAAAATAAAACTTTGTTTCTAACCGTAGCGAAATTCTTGAGCCTCTCCTCATTTCATTTCTCTTTGCATTCCATTCCTTTTCGTTCAATTTATTTTATAACATCATAAGAAATGGCAATTCACTTGGTCTTCATTATCCCATAAGATGATCGTGATTCACCCCAGATACAGACGCCACTGCGTCTTTTTTTTATTGATAAAAAAAATTATTCACCCATTCATACAGACGTGAGCAGCGAAAATTATATAAAGAAAGCTTATGTGATTGTAATTTTTTTTTCCCGCGAAAATCTGCATACCTGGATTGTTTAGGAGTAATTCAATATTGCCCTTAAGTGGTCGCCATTTTTCCCTTCTCCCCTACTCGGCAGGAGAAAATTTAAGTCCATCACAGACTGGAGAGTCAGAAGCTGCTTTGTTAAATTGGTATTTTTAAAAAATTCTTTGATATCAATGTCGAAATGTTTGAGATTAAGAAAATATGTGGCGTAGATTCATAAACTTCCGATGATTATTGATTACTGTGAGCTAATTTGAGGCAGTACTCGTACAGTCCCAAAGTCGTCGTACCTTATTGTTCAACTGTTCATGCATAGAAGAATTCCGTATAACGAGCTGTATGAATTAATCACTTCAATGTTATACATTATAGGATTGTTCCTATTGTGTGCATTCGGCCACACTTGACGTTTATAAAATTAAATTAAATATCAGTAGCGCGTTTTATTCTGTGCTCGAATTATAATAATACAAGAGGCACTGAAATAGAACTCGTTCTTTCGGAAAAAATAAAAAAAAATGAACCTCCTTCACATTCGCGTAGGTATAGTGAAGTGAAACGGTTCATTATTAGATACTTCAATCTTTGCTCAAATAAAGAGTGGTACACAGTCCGTCGAGTTATTATTTTATTCATTGTGCAAACGAACAAAAATCCAGAATTCCCATTGAATATCTCGATGGGGTGACGTTGTTTTGTCTCTTTTCGATTGTTTCACTAACCTGTTGAGTCGAGGATCTCCGGGGCAATGGTCCTTTCGCTGAAACACAATAAAGTAAGATTATGAATAAAAACATTCGATTTTTGTTCTCATAATTATCGTACAGGGTATATGACCTTTACAAAAAAAAAAAAAATATAAATTTCTCGTCTGCAAATATTTTCATTTTATCAGATAAGCATGGAGAGAAAAGCTGGTGGCTTCTTTGCTCCAGGACTATTTTGAAGAACCTCCAAACGTTCGTAAAACCTACCATGAGTGAAAATGATGGTCTTACTGTTGCGTTAAAGATATTCCATGGTGTAAGACAGTAATTAAACTCAGTGCGCCTACTTTGCAACCGGAGATACCCCGGGCCACTGAACCATACTGGTCAGCCCTATTGACAATCTGCATTCAATAAAAATTCGTGCATCCCCGTTTCATCTTCGCATTCCGTAGTGCGCGTATCGTTCTAGAAACTCTAGCGAATACCGGAAGCGATGTCAATGTGACGTGAAGCGTGCATGCACGAATGGACGTTGAATCGGAAGAGAATATGTTCAAAAGAATCAGTTTACTCCCCATAATTGCGAGTTCGCGTTGACGTTCAATGATGCTATATTATGTAACAGTAAACGAGAATCAATGTGGGTTATTAGAGTGGAAAGTGGAAACTGCGGAATTGAATGAAGGGATCCGTGCGTGAGGGGAAGAGATCATTGAGGCGTGAGCATGCCAATATATGGAGTCAAATAGAAGTGGGATATCGCGCATCACTGGACCTCCCGTGAACGTTGCGCTACGATTAAATCATGCCAGCGGAAATACGAAGGATGAGAATGGCAATCCAGCTGCGGTGGCAGCACCATCGACCTTGCTTGAAGAGCTCTCGAATGGCAGACTCTTGGTTTATCCATATACAAAGCTCTGTACCAGAGGACAGTTGCAAGCCCGGGCGGGTATGTCCGTCATTCGAAATGTAAACACAATTTCCAGTCGACGCTCTCGTGAGCTAAGCCTCCGTGTGCTCATCATTCGCGCAGGTAAAAGCAGACGTTCTTTTCCTACATATTATATCCCCTGTTCATTTCGCCGGTCTGCCTGATGCATATATATCCTCCGCTCAATCGTGTCTACCAGCTATCTGAAACTCACCGAGCGCGTAACTAAAATCGTGTATGGATATAGTTTAGAGTCCCTTCGTGCGCGCTCGTCGAGAATTGTGGCTCTGACAAGACGTGCGAAAACAGAAACTCGTTAGTTATATTTGCATGCGAGTACATGCCGCGCCGCTTCTCCCCCTATCGACAACGACGCCGAATCCACCACGAAACGTGTCTTTGCTTGTATCCTTACATCCTTCATATCTCAGCCGTCTGTACCTCTCAAGCTCACCACGTACTGTCATGTCTAATATCGTTGAGATTTGAAAAAAATTAACTGACACTCACTGACTTCTCTCATTACCTTTCTGTTGTACCTCGAAGCTTTTACCACTCAATATTTTGTCGATATGTCATCAACACGTCTGTCAAAAAGTGTCGATCGATATGGTTGATTATTTCATGTTAATGACAACGGGCATATGTCTAATTTTTCAAAGTTAAGGCCTGCAAATATTATCTGCATTACACCTTACGGGGATTGTCTTTTTTACAAGGACAGCGCGTACTAGATGGTATTAAAAACAACGAATAGTACACTTCAAACATCCACAGTCCTTCGACGATCGAAAGTAAACTCGGGTATTGAGGATTGGAGAAATTTATTGTAAAAATGAATCTTGAGGTTCTTAACCCAATCATTATTTTTTATATTTCCCCATTCCACTAGCTCTGAAATCACTCGTATCAATTCTATCGGGCGAAGACTTTTGAGCTTTGTACGGGGCCAAATTTAAACGATATGCGGTTAATTTGCGCATGACACGCAATGCTACATTGGACATGTAATTAATATCAGTTCCACACGAATCAGTTTGCTCAGGTTAATTCCCAGACCGTGATAGTGTTCCAAGACCCCTGAGAACCGAGAGCCCGGTTATAGTTGATTCGCATCTCAAAATGTACATGGTACATCATGTCGATCGATATGTAGATATAGAAAGCTTCGGAACTGACGTAGCTCTTATCAAGTACCTCAAAAACCATCCTACCGTAGACTTGAACCCCAATAATGGTATCTTCAATACCATTGTATAGCCTTTATTGCAATGCGCAACCGCGTCACTTTGCGCATCTGCATTTTGAGGATTATAATATGGGCTATGTGGATGTATTAAATTTTTCAACTTTTTGAGTTAAAAAAAAAAATTGCAGACCCTCCAAATAAATGTATCGTTGCTTCCAAACCAATGGGAATATATTTTTAATATATGCTTTCCTCGGAAATTGTCACTCTCAAATTTTCTCTGTATACATACAAGCAGAGAGAAAACATGGTCGCCTGATGTTTCCTGGGTATAGCGAACGTGAACGGCTCTGTTTGCTCAACGTACTTTCCGAGGTAGCGTTTTGCTTTACGCACGAAGATAAGAGAGGCTTGCCATCCGGATTAACCATATTCATACGTGTAACCACCGAGCCTGAAACTTTAAGCACTTGGCAAGGTGCAACGTGCGGACTAGCTCATTATTCACAGGAGAGGGAAAGGGGCATTTCGCTACCCAGAGCAAAATGCGATCAGGCGGGAGTACACAATCTACACACACACACACACGCAACCACTTTCTTCATATCACAACCCCCATACCTCCAACGCCGACAAGAGCTCCCACCTCGTTCGCACATGATAACCCTTCTCCCACTCATCCAGTATGAGTAGAGATTTCTGGGCTCTTACATCGAAGATTCAACGCTCACTCCGCCTCGTAATCTTCAACAGATTGGTCAAGAGATTAGTAACACCAACACTGATATTTCAAAGCTATCGTAAACATCATCGCACTTGCATATCTCTCACAGCAATTAACTTGGATCACTGATTTTCCTTAAATCTGAACGTGTCGCGCCATGAAAGATTATTCTGAATTGGTATAATTATACAAACATCGATGTAATTAAAGCTGATAAGACCCTTCAAATCCCTTGGAAAAAAATACCAAAGACCTGTCTATTCGTTGTTCAAGCCAAGACTTCAAAGTACTAGCTGGTAGTTTAGGGAATGAAAATTCTCCTTTCAAGAACCAGATGGGAATCCCCATCAGAAAATACTCGTTGGTTTCCCAGGCCGAAATTTATTCACTTTTTCAATGAAGCTTCCTTTATGTTCTTTGCTGTATGAATGAAAAAAATCTCATTAACGGGTTCCAATCGAGTATTAAGTAATAGAATGAAAAACAGTCTGACAAAAGAGTTAGTCAGTCATTTAGCACAGATGAGATATGATTATTTCAACTGGTTTTCCGTGCAAGGGAATTTTAATGTTTTTTTTTTTCTAAGACTCGGAGATCCGTATCAACACCTCTCTGGCTTGCTGATAGTGAAACAATGTTCCGCTGCAGATTACAGTCTGTCGCATTTTACAGGGGTCCGTGGTATATGGCTCAACTCCCCTTTAACATTGGTATACAACATCTGAGTTGGGTACGAGCTACCCGAGACAGGGCTAGTGTATAAAATGTTTTATTGCAGGGTAAATCTTTCACGCAACAGACCATAGTTCCACTACTTTAACGTTACGAATATGATTTGCATAGACATTTAAAAAAAACCAATTAAATCCGTATGACCCACGTCCTCTCTCTCTCTCTCTCTCTCTCTCTCTCTCTCTCTCTAACCTTACCGTTCTTCACCTTCTCCTACCGCACCATGCACAACCCCGTATATGTCGTTACTTTTATTTCTAGTTTCAGTATGCAGAACACTCGGCTTCCGTTGCCTTGTGCAACGGACTGCGCGACGCTTGTGACAAATTGTGTCTTACATCGACAAACGAGCTTAGTGCGAGATTGAACCGATCCCCAATATCCAAGTCTAAAAATGTTTATGGTTAAATATAACATGTTTTTATTCATTTTTTTTAAATTCGATAACTTTAGAGATTTGATTCGTACTGGCTGTAAATTTCTGATGTATTTTGATAAGTAAACTTCTTCTCAGAGATGCGTGTAAAAGCTTCACGTATATACACCTCTGCATTATTTAGAGTTTGATGCTTTGCCGGCAAATGTTTTTCTTCATCGATTTCTCTGTCGATAAATGAATAATAAATTTCCTAAAATATGAACCTTTCTGAAGTAACGTATCATAAGTATAACGAATATATCAACGACGATAGACTATACCCGAGGTAAATAAAATGAATGTGGTCATATGTTTAAAATCGTATATTTCCGTCATAACGGCATTCTTTCGAGCGAAGAAAAAATTCCAATCACATATTATCTATTATATTTGATATTATCAGAAAATATTATGAAACATCTTAAGCGTTCAGTTACCATAGCGGGCAGGAGTAAAGGAATTCGATATCGGGGTATGTTGCTCACGGTAGCCCCAAAAAGGTTGTAAAACTGTGCACATTGACCTTTACGGACTGTTCATTATGCATTCAGAAATCGTTTATCGTGAAGCTGACCCTCACGGTTATTTATTCTCGGGAGAGTAAATAACGAGATTCGGGAAAAGGCTTTCATTAAATCGTTGTACTTATCAAGTCTATAAGGGTTTTAGTATAATGGCTAAATCATCGTGTTCCAAATCCTCTGATTCACTATCAATTCCTTCCATTTACTCGTTTTTATCGAAACAATCAGTTTCCAGCTAGGGCCCTTATTCCATCTATGTCTGAATACCATCAATGTTTAAATAATAATGATGAAACACAGATTTCTTCGAAATCATGAAAATTCGAACAGGAACACGTATAGTCGTAGACACTTCCGTTGCAACATGGTACTCAATGTTTTTTTTTTCAAGAAACGCCGGATTCCTAAACCGGCCGAGCAAGTTTACCGTTAGTCAATACTAAAATCCCAAATGCGCTTATATATGCTGAAAGCAAATTTGGCAAAAGTTTTAATCGATTGGGAGCATCAGAAATTATTTACAAGTAAACTGCGAAAGGCATCCAAAACACATTAACGTACTGGCCACCAATATAATCATCATTTGCCGAAATCCAGACTGATCCAGTCTCATCATCCTAATGTGTTCGGAAATTATATTACGCGCTATGCTTATTCAATAAAGGAGGCTACAATTCCATCAAAATTCTGGTTTTTTTTTTATACCATTAACGACAGAAGACAGTCAGAATTAACTGGTTAAGGAGTGGTCTTTGCCCTGCTATGGTTCGCCCGTATACTTGACGTGCGTGCTGGTTACAGAGCATTAAGTGATTTGTATCTGACGTGGTAGGCACACCTTCGACAGTCACGCTATACACCGGTTCTATAGAGACTCCACACGCCCCATCTTTCATTCTTTGTCCTCGTTCTCGAATATACGCCAGGAGTATATTCGTTAAATATACGGGTTTTCCTAACAATAGCTATCAATTCAAACCAATCCTGAGCTCCCTATATACAATACAATCGGTTCTTTTTTTTTATCAACCGTGACTGATCTGTCATCCCTGTAACACTACCCTTCAACAGTAAGATGTCATTCCTTCTATATCGGCGGTTGTTCGTCGATGCTCTACCATTCTTCACGATCCATTAAATATCCTTAATAAGAAGCTTGAGGGCCTCTTGAATGAATGAAACAGAAGATGAAAAAAGTGCCAAGTATACTGTGATAAAAATAACAGGGATATGTTCCATTGGCGAGTTTATTTAAAAAAAAAAAACCTAAAATTAAGATCGCATTCGTATAAAAAATCCTGATGAGAGGAGGATCTCTGCTTTGATATTTGAATACGTGGAATGAGTTCAGATTTCAAGATTGATATTTTTAAGGAACTCTTTCTTCTAGTGGAGAAAATGTACCTCAAAAGTGGCTTACATTGCCCGAATAAACGACTATGGTCAATCCAACTGGTGTACTGCGGCCTTCCCACATGCGCCGCGGTTAAGATCCACTTTATCTTGTGCTGGTAGAAAATGTGGGTTATTACTATAATCGTTATTAGACTCGGGACTTTCCTCGCCATCCAATTTCGCTGGTTATCATAATTCTCCCTAAACTCCTCACTCACGGGCGACATATTATATGTTTGTCGTAACAGTACGACCATAGCGATTGACAAACTGGCGGTTCAAGAAATTTTGAAAAGAATTATCGTGGAACGAAAGCTTTTTGGACGGCTCGATAAGAAATTTATCGAGCATATATCGTTGTTATTGTCGTGCATGTTAATATCAACGGGGTTCATATCTGATAGGCCGAATGACTTTTATTGGACTTCGCAAAAATGTACCTCCACGGATAATCTTGATAGTTGGTCGGCTTTTGTTTTTGAGATTTTTCTTTGTCTCTGAATCAATCGAAAGCCATATAACGAGCAAAGTGGATCTCGTATCGAAATTATATAAGCCATCAGCAGTAACAATAGGATGGAAATGAAAAAAAAAAAAAAAAACCGATAGTAGGAAAGAAGAGTTGTTAGAGTGAAGAAAAAGCCTAGAGGAGAACTACTCAGATCCTCTCACCAGCTCACCACATCCTAGTTCTTCAACCGATACTACACACTTGTGATGGCAAGTAAGTTCGGCAACTGTTTCGCACCAAAGTGCCTGGCACACTACCAAGTTCCGAATAAATCGAGTGAGGATCCAACTTTCGTAGCCTCTTGCCATAAGATTTGGTCATTTCCCCTATCACAATACTTCGACACTTACCAACATCGAGATAACCACCAGCAGATTACGCTTAACGTTGCTCTTTGATTTCTTTTATTTTTATCTCTCTCTGCATGAATTTATCTTATCGAGACGCTTGTTTCATTTTTTTTCCGTTCTATACGAACGTTGTTCTTCATCATTTTGAAAATATTCTGGGAAATTGGTCGTTGAGTTAGGTGATTCCTCGATTGTTCGGGTAAATTTGGATTTAATCAAGTAAACGTATAAGTGATATCACGATTCTTTGTAACAGAGGCATCACATCACGTTTTTATAATATATATATAAATGTTACGTATAAAAGAGATTCTCGTTATTATTATCTTTTTTCTGAGTAAATAGTTGCTAGGCTGTACACAACAAAATCTCTAACCTGGTAATAAATGGTTTTACATATTATACGCAACGAATCACCGAATCACCATAAATTGACGAGCCTATCATAAACTTAGACGTGTTAATTCGACAACAACAAGCTGGATGTGTTAAATTGTATAATCAAACATTGTTGAGATAAATAAAATGATCATCAACGAAAGCGTATGGTAACAATATTTCAGAACATTGAGCTGAAACATGTTAGATTGCTTGCTAGGTCTCTACAGCGACGTGACTAGGGATCGTAATGGTCGCCAGTGTGGGTTATATGGCTCTAAAGTTTACCGTGCACATTCGCAAGCTTATAACACGTACATGATTGGTGAATTGTACAGGATGAAAGTTAGCGGGGGATCCTGGGGACACAAGGCGAAGAGAATAGTCAAGGAGATCCGCGGGGAATGACGGAGACTGGTTTGAGAGCAACAAAGTGTCGACCCGAGTGAGTGCGACGAATCGGCACGTTCGGTAATAAATAAAAATTTTACAATAAAATGAAAAAATAGACCCTTATGAAATTTAAACTGCCAGGTCATGAATAAACCTTCGTGGTTTGGATTTAAAAAAATGTTTTTCAAACCTTAATGCTTCGTTCATGAATGCTCTTCTGCCGGACAAGATAACGCTCTTTACAAAAATATATTTGCATCTAATTGCATTTTTCAACGGTTCGAAACTTTATAACTTTTCGGGTTTTTTGTTTTGTTTTTGTAATCCTGTATAGTAGGCTTAAACACTCGTGTTTTGCAATGCTCATAAAAATCGAATACTGACATTGATATTTTCAATGCACATGGTATGAGGAAGCCCCGTATGTATTATTATATGTTCAATGCTACATAGCACAACTGGAATCTATATTAGAGAAACGTATGGTCATATTTTGCCACTGAATTGAGACTGAAAGCGAAGTTTTGGTAGCATTGTTCGAGCACACTGTCGCGAGTGCTACATGCACACACACACACACACAAACACACATAAACACACGCGTCATTGCCACTCTAGGCTTCTCTTTCCTTCCGGACATTTGACGGGGGTTCCCCGTCTCAGTCTCAGTCTCAGATTCAGCTGCTTCGAGTCAGACTCAACGCGCTACAACTCTCGCCTCAACGCTGTACACTGTTCCAGCTCACCCCCGCGAGAAATTTATAGATACTCGCAAGCTGTGCTACGAAATTATGAACTTGTACGTTCAAACTACCCTTGCCTAGAGTAGTAGTTCTAAATGCAGCGTAAGAAAGTAAAATAAAAAATCCTTCGTACCAGAACATCATAAATATCATCTTATTAAGCTCGTAAACCGTTCTCTGCAAAGTACTGCCCGATTATCCGGACTAAATCCAATCGTATAAACGCTCGGTTTCATTATTAAACTCATTGTTTAGAATCCACCGATTGAATATTTTTCCTCTTAAGCTTTCGCTTTTGCAAACAGATAACTCTCGAGTTCTATAGACACAAGAGTGAATTTAACAACTCTCATGAAGCAACTTTATATATCCATATTATATAACGACGCTTGTGTATATTTTCCAAACCTAAGAACAAACTAATTTTCACTCTACGATGAATAAAGTCAACCGCATTAGTTCATTGTGACGTTAAACTTTGAAAACTTCGCCGAGAGGGGCCCCGATAGGAAGGTCTGAATTATTACACGCAGTTTTGAGGACATCACAGTGGATATATCTACGAATGGGATTTATAATTCGTTGTCGCGTTTTGTACAATGTATTATACGTTGAGTTCGGAATCTTTTTTTTTTTTCATTTATATGGTGTTTGCTTAGCAAACGAGGCAACGAATTTTAAATTCCATATCTATGTATGATACAATAGCAATCCACGTTTTGTTTTACCGGACAAAACTCGGACTCGGTCGATATGATGGCTGTGCGGGAGAGGACCTCGAACGAATCGAGGATGCACTACAGTCACGACTAAAAAGCATCAAATGTAAAAAAAAACTGTTTTTACATTTTTTTTAAATGTGAATACAGTGAATACAGAAAACATATAAATAACTATAACAATTTAAGTAGAAATTGCAAAGTGCGTTTCAATCGCCTAGGTGTGAATTTCCATATTAACACTTTCAGCGGCATTATTTTAAGAAAATGTTTCAATGTATAAAATGAACTATGCCGATGAAAATAAATATTTTTTTGGGGTAACGAATGTTAAAACCAGCAAGTAACCTATGCGTTCTAGCAATATATTTATATTAAATTGTCTTCTAAATATAAAATTAACAGTAAGTTTCATTTAATTGTTAAACACATGCGGATTAAATTAATTAATAAAAAAATATATATATATTCTCAGATTACTGAATATTTCGCAGTGATATGTTAGGAAACGTCAAGGGTATGAAAAATTGGCGAAGCGTAAGGATGAAAAGGGACCATGTGCCAACTGCGAAGGTGGGTCCTTCTTGCTGCTGATAAATGCAGACAAGCAACCCGTACGGAATATCTGTGACAGCGAGCATATATATGTATATATGCGGCAATGTCCACGAATATATGCCCCTCTTCTAAGTTCACAGCCGTACACAAGCAGCAACGGACTCCATCTGATGAAAATTCTGATGACAGCTGAAAGAGCTCGCATGGAGCTCTCTGATGTGCTCCAAAGGATTTTTTCTATATCGCGTGTATTCATTCGTAAATTCTCGAGCTCAATGTTAAAACTGAATTTTACATCAATTATTGAGCCACACAAAGCTGCAAAAATTATCTCGATAAGATAATACAAAATTTTGTGATTTAATCATTCTTTTGTTTAATTTCACTCGTGAAACCTTGGAAAACTGGCCTGCAGGCCAGTCGACGAACTTTGCCAGCAGCGAATCTCAACTCAATACAAGATCAGGTAATTGACAAGTGACAAGTCGCAATCTTCAAACAGTGAAAAAAAAATTGAAGCGTTGGAGGGATATGAATAGTTCGACTTGATAATCACTGGTGAATAATGAGTACATCCGGGTGTAGTTTGAAATTCGAGTTAGCCGAACCTATGTTTACATTCCAATCTACGTATTTGTTTCAACGGACGATCGGTGGCTCGTTTGACGATGAGGTGGAAGTTGAACAAGATACTGTGTGTTCCGGTACGTAAACGTAGAATACAGGAAAATCATCAATGCCACGGTAAACGTGTATGTGTCAAACAAGCCAACCTGTTGGACCTCGTGGACCTATCGATATGTTGACTCTCCCGCCCAGTGAAGTAAAATAGACGGAAAACCCAGCGAGTTCCGTTCGAACACTCGGCAACGAGAGCGCAAGCTGAAGATATTTTTTCGAGCTTTTTTTTCGATCGGAAAATTTCTCCATTGTTCGTGGTCTCGCCCTGTTGGAAGTACTTCGAGAGCCCGACTGTAATAATAATTGAGAGCCTCGGGATATTCAACCGAGGATCTCGATACACACGTGAATACATCGACGACCCAACTCCAACGTAACCACGACTGAGAGACTTCGTAACCTTTGACGAATATTGTTCGACTATCGAAGATTTGCGCGTCTTCCGTTGGATTATCCGCTTCAACGGAAGCATCTAGTCACTTGTAACCAATCTATTGAAGACTCTGGAAACCTATGGGCAAAGATCAATCACTTTGCTGAGAAAATAACGCGCGGGATAAGCAAGTAATACAGTATAACGCGACCGCGTTTTACCCGTCTCGATACTTCTGCACTACACGCCAGAAATTGGCAAGGTCTCTCGCAACAAAACTCAAAGTCAGATGCCCCCTTCACCTTTCCTACCTTTCTCTTTTCTTTTTCTCATCACGAACACGGATCATAGACTGGAGTTAATTGATGGGAATACACATACTTCATGCCTCTTCTCATCTTTTGTCAATCCATACCTTCGTATCTGACGAGAATATTTGCCTCAAACATCAGATTTTAGTTAACGCTGCTCCAATAAAAAAAAAACAAGAGAAATCCGGAAGTACGATTAACTTCTCCAGGATCAATATCTAGTCGGCTCAGTATATGAATCCATTTTCTCCACTAGGAGAAAAAGATCCTTAAAAATCTTGAAATCTAAACTCATTCCACTTATTCAAATATCAAAGTGCATTTCAACGGAGATCCTCCTCCCATCAGGATTTTTTATACGAATGCGATCTTAATTTTAGGGTTCTTTTTAAATAAACTCTCTATATTTCAACAGTCATTAAAAAACGTTGGAAAGGCAATGGTCCACAACCATCTTTGTGGCATTGACTCATTTTCCTGTCGCGAGTTTGCATAATCAAAACATCCAATGCAATAAAAGTATCCGCAGAAGCCAAATATTTGAAAAATAAATCAGTGCACATTGAAAGCAAAACATTGTATAAGCGAATCTTTGTATAAGAGGCTATACGTATTTCGGATTTGAATTTGCAAACGATCAGACCACTCGCTGTCGTATTTTTGTTGCCTCTCTTCTGCTTGAGAAAGAGCATTCGGCCAGGCAACTGCAATGGCAACTGTACGATGGGAAAAGCATCGAAACGGCAAGCGCGGCGAAACTGTGATTCTCTAGGTACTATAGATTCGTTGTGAATGGCGAGTGTGAATGAAACTGTCGGGATTCGGGAGATCGGACCCCTCAACTGGCTATCGATCCGGTCCGGCGGCTTTGCTTTTCCCTCGCGCCTACCTGTTTCGTGATTTCCGACGTTACAAGCCTTCCCCTTCGCTTCCAACAACGAACTATACATCCCGCTATACGTATGTATGCGGCATAGATGGGCATACATATATTGCAGTCGGGTCTGGTTGAATCCCTACAGCCTGGCACGAACTGTCAGAATACAAAACCTCTTTCCAAGCTTCCGCTCCAAACCTTCCATCCCCCTTTTCTGCATTATAAAGTTTTTCGACTCGCTCGCGATTACAATCCTTAATAAGTAATGCTGCTAATAAAACTATTCTTCTTTCCAAAAAACCAAGTCATTTATTTGGCTTATCCATTTTCAAACAATTTGACGTATCAACTTGATATTTGGCTTACATGTAAAGTGTATGATTTAAAAAAATTGTTTTTATCCTAGCAATCAGAGTATCGTCTGCAGGGGTTTATATTAAGGATTCCAAAAATCCTTAATGATATTTTTTCGATCATTATTTTCAACGATATTCAGAAAAATTTTCATTTTCACCGTGTCCCCACTTTAATTTCAAACTATCGCATCGAAAATTCTGAAATAATTTAGATATATGAAAGCATGTATGGAAAGTTTAGAAGAGAACTATAGCAATGTCGAAATTGTCATTTGTTTTTGATATATAAGATAATTTATGAAAATAATTGGAATAATGTTAGCGGTAGAGTTGGCTTTTACTCAGTTGAATAGTCTGGAACTCTTTTGGCGCATAAAGTATTTTCATGCTTAAAAACGGTTTTTTTTTTCTTCAAGACGTTCGACAAATGTTATTGCAATTAAAATATGTCTGGTGATTTATTGGCAAAAGTTTGAATTATTCGTTGATAAAGTAACGCTCATAAATTTTCTCTATATTATCATTTTTAAAGGCTGATTCTTGGATTGAGCTTACTGAGTACTGAAGCATCCGCAAAGGGAAAGAAAATACTTCCCCACAGAAAGGGACATGGTACTCTCGAATGAATGACAAAATGATTCTGATCCTCCACATTCAATTAATTATGTTGTTATGGTGTATATGATGCAGCGTTTCATGCCAGTTACTGTGATGACGTTCAGGGGTAGATGGGGTATGAGGCATATTAGCACTAGCGTTAGAATGGTGTGGTTGGAAGGATAGCGAGCGTAAGGGGGTTTCACACAGAGGCAACCAACTATATATAACCCCTTGGCGCCTATACCACCGATACATTCCAGATGAAACCGCAACTTGGCTACGACGACCATGCACCTGAAATATCATAGGTGACATGGACGCGTACATACACGCGTATTAGGGCTTCTCTCTCAGAGCTCAGAAGCAACTCAGTCATTCTACTGCACCAGTTCGCCTATTCGTAATTTAACTATGGCGAGGATCTATACCAAGGACTCATGACAGATGGATTACGATCGTCTCCGTTATACAGTCCATGTATATCGCGCAATGCCTTCCATCAAATTCACTCTAAAAAGTAGTACAGCTACCTGGGTGTGAGCCGGCGTCAATTTTCCGATGAAATATTATTAGACTTTTATTTTTTACAGCCAGAGACCGAATCGCGTCAGGCTCGATAGATTCGGCGAGTATAAAATTTTATTGGTTAAGCGAGACTGTCGTTCCATATCCTCAAACATATGGACCAGGCACATGTGTATTATAATAATGTACGTGAATGTAATATTTTTCCTAGGATATGAATTAGAAAAAATTTCTTCAAATGTATCCTGTACTCAGCGTAGTAGTATGTGGGAAAAGAGGTTACAACAAGAGTGGAAGGAGTTACAAGAAAATCATAAAATACTGAAGAATACGTACTGGTATTTTTCCTATATTGATAACATCCCAGAGATTTAATGTCCCCGATTTGACAGAATTATTAAAAAAATGAAAAAAATGGAACCGAATAAATTTTTCAGTCTTCTTTTAAACAGTCGTTTTTTTTCTTAATGTCACTATAATTTTATTGCTTCAATTATCGTTATAACTCATAGGATCAGCGTTTTAAAAAAAACTGACGTCCTTTATCGCGACAGGACCATCTCAACCGACGTGTCAAAAGCGTCAAGTGTAGTTATCGTTATTGAGCGGGGGAATCGTGTAGGCGTTGTCATTTTCGCGACTCGGTAGTGACTAACGAGGGCTACCGTTATCGTGCAGCAAAAAAAAACACGTTCGTCATAGGCTATCGTCTGCTTCACTAGCTAGTTAGTGTATTTCAAAGAGTTCCGCGTGATCAATTTACCATCACGTTTCATCGATGCATCGACCAGATCAATTACCGTCCCGTCTATGTATTTCATCATACCAAACGTTACGATGTAATACTCGTCTGGAACTCGTTATTACTTTTTTTTCTTCGGATTGTGGATTGTCGACAGCAATAACGCTCAGAATCTATCGTATATTTCAACGTTACGGAAATGACTAATTACTGCTGGATGGTGTGTATTTTTGTTTGTTACGCATCATATTTCCATCATTCTTGATTGGACGTTACGAAAATGGTATTTATTTGGGACTGAATGCGTTATCCTGCGGGGAAACGTATGAACGGGTTGCGTGCCATACGGAGCAGAAGTACGACGCCGAGAAGCCTCGAGAAGTTGAAGGGTGGATGAGGAGAAGGAAGAGATGACTCGGTGGTATCAGGGTAGGATCTATAGATCGTGACCGCCAGTCCCTCCATGAATCACACCCCTATCTACTGGAATACGGGCTCTGTATTTACAACAGCACGCTAACCCTCACTTGCTATACCCACCGCTAGTCCTTGCTGCCCCATCCTCGTGTAAACCGCCGTTCAACCATCCGCCCTCTTCGCCCGATCCAACGCAGACGATGCAGACGCGTATATCTTTCGAATCAACCTGTTTGTCTAATGTCTATGTAAATACGCTATGTTAATTAACGTTACTTGATAGTAACGTGTGTTCCACCTATTCGTCTTGCGCAGGGAGATTCAATTTCCCTTCCTCCCCCCCAATTTTATTACAATTTTACTTGTTCCTGTACAGCAAAAATTCGTATCGTCGGCAATGCTTTTTTTGGCATCGTAACATTTAATGGTGATAGACTGATCATCCATGACAAAACGTGATGTGACACATCTCGCACAGAACAATCAATACTAAAGTCCCATTTGTGTCAAATCCGATGGCAACACCTTTTCTATCGCTACTCGTGGTTCAAAAATCAATGAGCGGACCCTGATTTAGGTTGAATTGATCAAAACCTAGAGTCGTTTGTATAGAACAATATGTCGAGTCAATGCAAAACATACGCGCTTCATTTAGTTAGGACGTAATAGTAAGAAAAGAGAGGATGTCCCTAATACGTAAAGAAGAGCGGTTGCAAGGAAGAAAGAGATTACAGAGTAAGACCAGGAGGAGCGATCGAGAGAGAGAGAGGAAAATGGATAGTAACGGAATAAGCGTTACTGAATTGAAAAAGTATACGGCGCAGAAAGAGGGAGATTGCGAAGAAAAGCGAATAATCCGCTGAGATAAAAATTTATTTGGACTTGATGTATGAAATCCGTTACACGAAGCAGGATGTGGAATCAGGAACGTTGTTCCAATTATGAACTATGATTCTCCCATCAAATAGATTTCCCGCGACTGACATGGCACAAAGGAATTCCCAAGCCGAGCTCCGCAGAAAAATTGATCCTACAGGTTATTATAGGTACAACTTGCTGAGATAAGTAGACAGAGACAAAAAATGGAGCCCTTGTTAAAGATCGATGGTCGTACTCGAAAGCTAAGTGTCTTTAAAATAAAACGAATGAAGAAAACTGGAAATGAGGCAAGGAGATAATTTTAGATCGAGGGTAGATTCCAGGATACGTGATGCGGAAGAGTGGTATAACATTAGTGGATGATAACAAGAGGAAACGGGAGAGAGTGAACAAGGATCGGTGGTCCACAAACCCAAGGCGAGGTACTGGAGTTAACGTTAAAGAATTAAAGGTATAGAAGGAAGCTTTCACGTCGGTAGGGACATCCAGGGGAAGGATAGTCGAAGAAACAACGGTTCATAATGCTAATCACGTTGCCCAGTAATTGACAGATTTATTTTCGGGTACGTGGTGGGGCATTTGGTCCAGTCGCAGTCCCAAGGCTTTTTGCGAACATCCAACGACTTGGTTGCTCTGTCTCTCTGTCTCTCTGCCCCTCTCTCTCTATCTCTCTCTCTCTCTCTCTCTCTCTCTCTCTCTCTTTCTCTCTTGTGTCTCTGCTCTTCTCTTTGCTCTTATCTGGGTAGTGAGCCGCTGTGGGTGCGCTTGCGGAAGCAACCTAGCGAGCCACCACACGTCGTACAGAACCGTGAGCCACCAGAATGTGCTATACCTCTCCAGTCCAATAATCGAATTCGTAGGTTTGCCTCGCCGTCCTTTTGGGTCTGCAGCGCATCAACGTGTGTGCTTGTCTGACTGCCTGCCCGACCAAACGACCAACCACCCCTTTCGTTCTCTCTGCGTTTGTGTGTTTTTCCGCAAGACGACCACGGCCACAGGGCTAGGCATCGGAGTCCCTCGATAGCCAGACTGTATTTCTTCTCTAACCTAATATTTTTCTCGGGGTTTTTTTAGCCCCCTTGTCCCCTCTCCACCTCCGCAAGACATTTCGCTCTTACCTTGCTTTTCCGACTGCTGCGATGAGTATAGATATATATATACATCTTACATGTATACATATGTATGCCATCGTCCTTCTTTAGCTTTTTTGGAGTTTTCGCTCAATGTATCCCACTCTACCATCGTCCAACATGCCATAAAGCACCGTGAGCACACTCGATGAAACCCTCTTTTCGTTAAACTGCCTGGCATCTCCACTATTCAAAGACCAACGTCTTTGATTATATGATCCGCGATACTGCGCCTTTGTGGGCACCGCATCCTGCTTCAAAAAAGATTGATCTTTTTCACGTTATACGGCTAAAGGATATGAATCGACCAACAACCTTTGGGGGGTTTTTTCTTGGTAACCGAAAAGACCATTCGTCCGAGATGACGCTCACCTCGTATATAAACCGCGAATAAAGTCCGACCAAAGAGTTTTATCTTCACATATCTCAGAAAATTGTTATTCGTTCACGTATCATGGGATGTAATAAAATTGAACAAGTGGATGTATTTATATTTCAGCAAAACTCTTATTACTCCGTTTTATTCAATGACATTCGCTCCGCGAGGAACAATGGCGGACGATCAGTCGTCAATCAGCCCTATTCACAAGTATAATTATCAGAGAATTGTTCGTTCCTCACTAACATATGCGACATATAGAAAGGGCGACAAAATGAATTATATGTAATCCAACGTTAAATTGTTGCTTTGAATTTGTTGGCAGAGGCGAGACATTGATGCAAAACTCGTCACCAGCTCTGGTATACTAATTTACTATCTGGTAAACCAAGATAGTAAATTAAACGAACAGAATACGAATATTGTCGTTCGACTGATATGCGAATGAATTTAAAAACTAATTTGGTTGTCTGCTTGAACGAAAAAGAAGCGTAAAATATTGTTTTCTTGTCACGAGTATTCGATGAGTTACCGTAACAATGATTGACCAAAATGATCATCGAACTGATCATCATGAACCATTTACATAGCTTGTTCATGATACGTAGTTGAATTTTCATATAGCACGAGTTTTCTCATAATTTTCAAATGCTTATTATTTTATGTTTTTTCTCTTCGTACAGACGAGAACGAATTTTGCGCATTGGTCGCTAATTCGGAAAGTAAAAAGTATAGATTCGGGTGAAATTGAAAATCCGTGTATATATATGCGCGAGAATACGGAAATGCCGAAGGAATATTTTTCACAAGTACAACCGTCCTATAGCGCAAAAGAAAACAAAGATACCAAATCGTACAAACACATAAAGCTCACGTCCGAAAAAAAATATTTACTCACCAAAGTGATTGTACAATTTTTTTTTCTTTTCCATTGTATATACTGCGGGTTCTTCATAGGTAAAAATTTCAACGTGTATTGCGAGGCTAGAACAATGATTCGAGGGTGATACTGGTGCATTGCAGAAACACGGTTGTACCACAGTCACAATTTTTATGAGCAGCAGGGTCGGAGGGTGACCCATTCGCTAGCTCAGTCACGCCGCACCCTTTCGCATCCTCTCGCATCTCCCTATCGTATAATAGTATGGCGATCTCCATCTGTATAATGTGTATATATATGTGTGTGTGTGTATAGCGAGGGTGTCAGTGAGAGCTCGTAACCCCGCGAACAATTATTCACGATTATCAGTTTCGGACGCGGTTTTCTTTCAGCAAATATTCTCTCGATTCCGCAGGCATACATTTCAACATTTCCACGGGATTTAGAGATTTCCCGCCATATTCGAGCTCTCGTTATTTCGCTATACGTCTAAATGCCTGCCGATGTGTTGAACGCATAAACTCTTTAACGCGCGGATTGTTGCATACGGACACACGGATCCGTTGCTCTCACGGACCGCCAGCCCAACTATGAGGCTTCATTTCTCGGCGTGAAAAAAGGTACCGTGTAACACCAGATACTAACGACTTTTGGCTCGAAAAATAATAAGAACGGTGTTCTTTCCATGTCTGCCATTTTTGTTTACCCCCGATTGAAAAAAAAAGGGAGAGAGGGCTTTGTGTCTGCATTTGACTCGCACACAAAGCCACCTTTCCTTCCTGCGGAAAAGCCGCCTGTCTGTTAGACCGAGCAGTACCCGCAAACAATTATCCAATAACAATATCTTTGTACCCAGAAATGCAGAATTTGCCAAAAAAAGTTTTTTGTCTTGCATTACTGACCGTTGTCATTCGGCAAAAACAACGAACAATTTAACATTGGCTATGTCAAAAGAACGGCCCATATCGGCAACGGTTTTACGCAGTTTTCCCGTGGCCTTTAGCACAAATACGATACAGCAATGGTGTGTAGGATGGCTTTTGGGACGCATGTCGGGAAGAAGTCGCGAAAATTGGTAGGAAAAAATTAAGTTTCGTGAAAGGGAAGGTCGAAAAACCCGTATACGGGCTTGGAATACGACAAAAACAAAGCCTAGTGTATGAAATGTGTATTTCATTTTTATTCTGTTTCGGGCTTTGCCATCCCCGTTGAAAGCTTCTTGTGTCTTTTGCGTTTCATCCACGAAAACTTTGTCTATATATGTTCGTTACGTTGAACTCACGCAATCATACCAATGGGTTCGGCTTTGAAAAGAGCAGTTCGAGGATTGGCTGCAAAAGAACACGATGAAATTTCCAGTGTTTTTTTTTTGTTTGCTACATTTTTGACAAATCGATTGACCGCCTCTGGGCACTTGTGCTGTATCGCTGGTATACAAACAGGACTCAACCACACTGGCGAACTTATACGGCAGAGCTTTTCGTTTTGTCAAAAAAAAAAAAAAAATGTCTGGCACAAGATGGGAAAGGCAGTGGGAGAACATCGGACATGGCTAGGGCAAAACTGTATAGACTGGCCGACCACAACACGATTACAGGTCATTTTAATGTTACGGCGGCAACAAGCAGACCCTTCATGACTCATTTTTTGCGATAGAAGCAGTAAAGGATGGCTTGAGGAGGGTGTGTAAAGTGCAATTTTCACATCACAGCAATATTTTTCAATCGATCAGTACACGTAATTACTTGTTGGATCAATGAATCTTAAATTTTTTATTTTAACCGATGAATCTTAAATTTGTGATCTTAAAAATCTCCCAGGAATCAACATTCTCCAAGGTCGTATTATTTCTCCTGATTTTACTTTTTGTACTCCACTAACTTGTCGTTAAATTTCATTTTCCTTGCGTTTGGTAATTAAATTATAAAATAAAAGCCTACAGAGTTTTATGAAAAATCATGCACGCTCTTAAATGCAATCGCGTAGAATGGCATTCAGTTTGATCAGAACAGAGGCCTTCAGTTGAATAAGCGGGGCTATTTTTTCGATTATTTTTTTGCAAGTAACGGACCTAATCATCCGATAATGAAATTTGAAGCTCCATTACGTCGTGATAGAGAAAAGTAGGAGCGAACTGAAAAACTCGAGCATCGAAAGAATTTTTTTTTTTTTCGAGTATAGTTGACACACCTAAGCTTCTCCACGGGACAAGTGTCAAGACATTAATTTTGCCAGTCTTCATTAAAGCTTTCGCACGACCAAATCGCAATTGCGAGTAAACCGTTCCAATCTCCGAGCTATTATGTATTCAATCGATGATCGTGGAACGCAAAATTCCATCGTAGGAGGACTTAGAGCTTAGGACCTATTTTTTCAAAATACAGGCACTCTTGACGTCCGGAATTTGTTTCTATCTTTCCAAAGGTATTTTAAGATTGTTTTTTTTTTTTTTAATTTTTCGATCAGTTTTCTTCCGCGCAGACAGGCTGTTTTTATTTATCAATCTCGCATAAGTAAATAGCGCTAAAATTTTATTTAGTAAAATTGTTATATTGGAAAAAAAAGTTTTCAGACGTCGAAATGTTTTGTGGCAGAAAGAAGGAAAAAACAAGCAGTCTGATGTAGCAAAAGAGGAGACGAAGGGGCAAGCGGCGGGGATGAAAGTGCAAGAAGAACGATCAGCCAGCTCAGGTTACATGGTTGGAAGGGTGGAAGATGAGTCTGGTCCACGTCCCTCGTCTCTCTCTCTCTCTCTCTCTCTCTCTCTCTCTCTCTCTCTCTCTCTCTCTCTCTCTCTCTCTCTCTCTCTCTCTCTCTATCTCTCTCTCTCTCTCTCTCTCTCTCTCTCTCTCTTTCTCTCTCTCTCGGGCTATTTCTCTAGCAGACCAGCTATTACCACCACATTCTTCGAGAGCACCTCCTAATTATGTAAATATTTGAACTTGCAACATTACGAGGGGAAATAGTGACGCGCGTGCATTAATCCTCGGAAGAAAATCCATGGCTGACCGGATTATATTTGTGTTTCACCGGTATGTACCAACATTTGTCTGTTTAATTTTATTTTTTCCTACACTCGCAGAAAAAGTTTTGCGACCGTACGTATTTCTTTTTAACGAATTCCCATTCAACACACATATACAGTTATGCATTTATTAAGCCCGTAGTTTATTGAGGTTTCAGTTATTCATAAATAAACTTTGAACACAAACGCACTCGTGAATTTCTATTATTATTATTATTATTATAGACTATGCTGAAAATAACTGTTTTCCCTACGTAAAGAATCAAATAAATATTACGAAAACTTCATTCATTCCAATCTTGTCTCTCTCTCTCTCTCTCTCGCTCTCTCTCTCTCTCTCTCTCTCACATACACGCTTTCGTATTAATTTCATTAGAATAAACTCAAATTAAATCGATAAGCCATAAATAATGGTTCTCGAACCAAACACATCAGTTCGGTAGCAAGGCTTGTGGTCTCTGTTACCCACAAGCGAGCATCCCATTAGTGGCAAGTTAATCGATGCATGCACTAGCTCATTAACGTATGAAGTTTATTTGTTTGCGATAATTGGTTGAAACCAAATATCGAAACTAAAACGAAAATTGGGCTTAGGTCGAAAAATAAAAACAGTTAAAAGCCACAATAATTCGTAAAATAAATGTGAGTCCATGTGAGCGTGGTTTATAAAGAAAAATATGAAGAGGAATTTGAAAACTTCTCATTGAAAAGCCGTCCACGTAAAGCAATGTAATATACATTTGAGCACTAATATGTTTGAAATAAATTGTATATATTATCAAAATACAATAATAATCATTATTGAATCATAATGACAATGAATGCGCTACTTCCGGTATAATAATCATAGAGGAATTTGTCCAATAAAATGTTCCTCATTCAATGCAGAATTGTGACAAAATGTAGCTGAGCACATAACTTTTTAAAAATATATTGACCGTTTCAGGGAAATTACAAATCATATATTTACAGCCATCTCTCTCCAATTCGCGCCAACTCAAGCCCCGTAATACATCGCCTTAATTTGCAAGTGCTAATCAGTCGAGGTCCCTCGATGATGAAGTAGGATTCGCGGCAACAGTAGCGATGCATATTATCTCGACGTCTCGACGTAATGTCAAATGCACTTCGGTGACGTGCAAAATTTAATCTATCGTCTTGGGGCATGTTCCAGAATCTCCGAATATCCAGGAAGCTATCAATCAATTCGGAGAGATTCCGTATGATCGAATTCCGCAGTCTAAAGCTTGAATAAGACCTCGTCCTTACGGACTGTCAATACTTGGACAGTACTGCATCATAAATCGCTTGAATACCCATATACTGTCGTGATAATAATATCACAGTGATCGGTTTACAGTTCGATTGCACGATGTTTCAATTCTGGTTACGTATATCTGGTTTGAATAAATAAGTATCGAGCTCTAGATCAACAAAAAAACAACGCATAGAGAAAATTGACATCTTGACGGTTTTTCATGTTTCTCCGCTAATAATCAAATTAAACAGATTTTGTGTGACGTAAAAAAAAAAAATTAAAAAAAAAAATATTTGGAAATTTCTGCACCAGTCGGTTAAACCCTCTTTTGTTCATACAATTCATGCCTCTTTAAGGGCCCCATACCTCGATGTTTGCGCTCGCCCGCCTGCAAATACAAAAATACTGCTGCTGCATAAATGAAAATTCCGTGACTCCGGCATGGTTTTAGCTATCGAATTGAAATTCGGCATAGAAGCAAGGCAGTGCACCCTTTTTTTTCCTGAATTTTTTTTTCCCCTGTCTTCTGACGCGGAGGAATAAAAAACCGCCCATAATAATCTCCCCAAAAGATGCAGCTATAGTATGAAAATTGATCAAGAAACATGTAAATTAAAATTCCATAAGAATTCAGGCAAAATGGTGTACAAAAGTTTACTTTTTTCTACTATACTTTCTTATTATCGAATTATTTTATCCGCGATAGATGGAAAAATTGTCCTTTAGGTAACGAAATAAGTGCATTAGTAACCCTGACAGAGGACAATTGCCATTTAATAAAAATTAAATAATAAGGATTAATTTTGTTTTTTTTTTTTTTTTTTTTATATTTTTAGGACCGAAAATATACTCCGAAAAAGCGAGACGTCTGGAACCTTCCTGGCAAGTGGACAATGCCACGGCCTCGGAATCTCGGTTTTGCAAAATCGATACACGAATCCTTAGGACTGTCCCCAGTGACATAGCCAAACCACAGGAAGGAAGTTTCTTGTAGCAGTAATTCTGTTTCTCCCAGGTATCTCTAGCCTCCAGAATTTATGTGTATATACAGTTACAACAGCCCAACTGAAATCCCATCATTCCCCGTAATAACGATGATTATTTCGAGAGGGTCAAAAGAAAGAAAAGCACCGCACACAACAGTCAAGAAATATACAATATTTTACTGTCAACGTGAAGCATGAATAGGATTAAAGTGCTGCATATCAGGGTTAATGGGTCTAGCAGTGTTTGTGCGAGCTTTCGAGAAAATAAAAATAAAACACACATCCGATTTATATCGCATTCTTTTTATTTGCCGAATAATGAAATTTCTCGATTTACGATCTCGACTCCATCTAAGACGCCCTGGATCGAGCACCATTCCTGTTTCGGTGATAAAAATCGATTCCAATTTAACGAAGACTATCCGTAGTAAGAAAAAAAAAAATCCATTCAAATGGCGCGATATACCGATCGGCAAATATGCGGCGATAAATGGTTTCCCCATTGAATCTCCATTAGGATAATTCACTGGGAATCGCGCGGAGTGGAAAGGGGCAACGAGTGACGCGCGTGTGGTATGCACCCCCGGTGGAGCTTCATTATTTTCAGTCATAAAAAGCGTAAAGATCGTGTACAGAATTACTGAAACAACCGGATTTTATTAACGAAACTTTATGCAATCGTGCTCCTTCGTTATCCCATACTCGATCCAATACAGGCTATATACTTTTAATTGAGTACTTATAATATAATATTTATCTGAGTAGAGCATGGTGAACGAGACTTTTGAAAACCGCATTTGTCATGTGTCTCACTGTGTGAAGCCTGTGAACGAGGAAATAAAACGCGTTGATAAGGGAGCAAGGGATATAAAGGGTATCCGGTAAAGATTGGAGAATCAGAAGAATATTTTACAGTGGGATATATGTGCAGTCTTCTGAATACAGCTGGATAAGGGTTTTCCATCCGATCTCGAGGGAGAAAGAAAAAGGAGGGTATCCACGAAAATATCAGACGTGGCGGAGTCATGGGCGACAATGAGACGTCACGATATTCCAGTACATTGTTGCACGACTGTGTGCTCTGATCGAGCCATTTGGCTGCTGTCGCGTTGCCGTTCGTCAAATTATCGTTGATCCATGTCGGAAGACCCTCCAACCCGACGAAATATTCGAGATAGAAGAAGTCGATAGGTACAACTGGACGTATATAGAGACCTCACTTTTCATCGGTATAACACACGTGTCCTCGAATGTCCCGAGGATTATTCGATTGAACCGAAAGGAAACGAAAAAAGGAAAATCGAACACCGGACCCCGTACATTCTTCATAGTTCATCCGTCTGACTGGGATCCTAGCCTGGCTTATGGATAAATGAACAGGACGTATATCAGCGCAACTCCGACAATATACCAACATCCAAACGTCTACTCGTGGCTCGAGAGACACGGAATTTGTCCTAGCTTTGCTGATCAACACTTTGATGTAGAAATTTACATTGTCGAATTTGGACGATACCTCGCGAGAATATTAAAGATTTGAATAAGTGGGGATTTTTTTTTATAATGCGGATTCAACGCTGACGAAGAGGGCATTTGGCCTGATTCGACGAATCGATTTTGGATGAAAAAATTATCATTCTTGCCAACGCGACTTCCAACGCGACTTGTCAGTTCTTTTATCAATCCTGCGACGTTCTTCAACATTTACATATCCCATCCCCTTTTTCCTTAACCTCTTTCCATTTCGTTTTATCGCTTGGGACCGCCCATAAGCATGAAAAAAAATTCAAAAAGATTGATGCAGTAGCTTTTGAGATGCCTTGATCGTCGATTTTGAAAACGTGATTTCCGGAAATCTGGCTATAACTTCCTTAAAAATGAACACTTTGACATGAAAAAAAAATTCATAAACGTTCTTCAAATGTGTTCTTTTTTTCGAATATAAAACTGCTGTACAAAAAGTTTATGATTTTTCAAAAAAAAAAATCTCAAAAATTCGCTTTTATTCCGCTTCCTGACTATGCATAACCCCATTGAGAGTTTGACCATAAAAATAGCAACTCGCAGAGTCGCTGAAGGATGACCAAGTTTCATTCCGAAACATTTGGATAATTTAATAGCCTACCAGTCCAATGTTTGATAGTTGTAGCGACAGATGAACGAAGGTGGCTCAGCCTTCGGTATTCAATAAATATAAGGGAGCTTAAAGTGCGAGTATGTGGAAATTCAGACAGTAAAACGTGAGACATACGGGGTCGAAGGGGGCGCAACAGTCGAATCATTAACATGGTCGTACCCACTTCGCCCTATGAATATGCATATGACGGGGCGGGAATGGGTCCCCGTGTGACGGACACAAATCCTCGTGCGTTTCTAACTTGGCACCGAGTGACAAGTTATATCCCTAAGTTCTCATGCCATCGCCCGTTCACGTCGTCGTCGTTGTCGTCGTCGTCGTCGTTGTCGTCGTCGTCGTCGTCGACGCTCTATGTGCCGGAGACCGACGGCATGTCATGCCACACTCGCTTCACTGATACCAGTCAGTTATATGCACCATTTACTACCGCTTTCCCATACTTCCACCACTTTCGCCCACTTCCAGCACAAGCCAGCGAAAACCCACCCTTTCGACTCTAGCTATACAGCGCTATATGTATAGTTTCACGCGAAATTGACTCTCGAAATTCTTCGAGTGGGTTCCCCTTCGGGTCTCGTTTTATCCTCCCTTGTCTTAACTCCTTTTGTTTCATACGCTTTATATACATATAGATGTTTAGCTTACCGGTTCCTGTTAACATGCTATGAACAGGCACCCAAAACTGTGCGTGATTCGATATACATACGTATGCCTTCATTCGAAACAAAGAGGATACTCGCACCGGAGTATATGTAATTCCGTTTGCTCTGTAAAAGCTAAATGGGAACGAGAATTTTTTTTTTATTTTTCATGTTTTTCAGCAATTCCGCCCGAGCTTGAATTCTCGAAACGTTGGCTGACACATTGCAACAATGTGTTTTAAACTTTTACCTCCATGAAATGCTGCTGAATGCATATACCAGGCCATTCTCTTGTTCAAGTCCAGTTTTATCCTTCGACTTGTCACGAGACAAATCTGTCCCAATTTTTTCATATACGCTGTTATATCGAATATTTTGTGGAATTTTTATTTTGAGAAATTGCCCAGAGTAGGATAAACAGCGTGCATTGAATGAACAGCATCGCATACTTCTGGTTGGATCGGGAACAACTGCTGATGTCCAAAGACGACAATTTCTAGAGGCACCAAAAGATATAAATAGTGCATTGCATTGAATAGTTGCATGAGACGAATTCAGAGATTTTTTAAAAATCAATAATCTGTCAATTTTTCCAAGTCACACAACTATAATTGCATCGTTATCTTTGCTATGATAAAGAAATAATTTTTCCAACCGAATTCAAGGATTAATGCGCGATGGGGGCTGCTCCGTGATTCATTGTCGTTGCCGTGAACTATGATCTATAGGCGATTATAACTCACAATCAGATCGTTATCGATTCGTGACAGTCGTGACAAGTTTCTCGCATCAGATCGATGTTAGAAATAAGTCGACGTCACACACGTGGTATGCAAATTTTTCGTAGCAACATTACGAGTGTTTGAATGTTCACGATAAAATCATTCTTTCGAGTCGTTAGGGAAATTTTTCGTATCTCGGGCAGCAATCCCATAAATACAGTTCACGATTGCCTGCAGCGAGTCATCACGTTTCCAGGATGGTATAAGGAAATCACAGAGTAAATTAAACACTTGCGAATTTGTCGTTATACTGAATAACCACGTCGACGAACATTATTGTGTGGAATTTAAATAAGAGCAGAACCAAACCTCAAACGTTTCGTACGCGATTTTGGCGTACCGAATCATTTTTCTTCGTTAGCTTTTATTCACAACGTAACCGTGACCAGCCACAGAGACATATATATATTTTTTCCCCCCTCTTAAATCAACAGATTGCGGTGACTCTTCATTGCATCAGTAGTAACCTAAACCTATATAGTTTGCAAGAAAATTATTGAAAGTTAAAGTACGAAAGAATTAAGAAAGTATTGTCATGCAAGAGCTCTCCGTACAGTGGAACCGATTCTTGGGTATCGATCGTGAAACATCTTCCCTGGGTGCGAAGTTAACTTGTATTTTATTTTTTCTCTTCTGCCACTGTCGCTCCGAGACATGCTTGGTATTGGTGAAATCTCGTACCGAATTTCGTGGCATCTGTTTTTTTTTTCTCTGGAGCAAAAGGAGAAGATCCGATTGTCTACTACGTGTGCATACACCTTATAGTATATTTACACTGGAACGGTATCAAAGATACATATTCCCAAACGTGGCGGGAGCCTGAAATCTCGCCCGCAGTACATATTTCTCTCATGCTCGCCTTCTTACCGAGTTACGAAACGTTACTCAACTCGACGACGAGTCAATACAGAAATCTCTGTAATACACACGCGAATGTGGTATACCACCCCGTCTAGCTGTGCTAGTGCGCTGACGTGGAAATGGAGCTCGATTGCTCTTGCATTGCCACGTCTATGCATCCCGTACCAGATCTCACGTTTATTATTCGCCATTAATACCCATACTTGTTCGGCTATCTCCAGCATCGTACTTTGCGCATCAGAGACATCCGCTTGTCGGCTACGTAACATTGTCAGCGACTGCCTCCTGATCCACCCTTCATCATCGCACACCCCAATCTTCGCGTCATTCATCCTTTGATGTTATTAGCTTGCAAATGCGTTGAGCAACACGAGCTTTAGAAATTGATACATACGAGTTGCTAATTCCCGGATACTTGAATCCAGCTAATAAATCTTGACAAGCCCAGGGGGGGGGGGGGTATGCATCCCGAACATATAATGGAATCGGCAATATAAATTCAGAATGACCTGCTAGACTCAACTACCCCATATGAGTGCCCGAATCAACGTTATAAGCTTTTAACTTCCCAGAATTCCGGAGTCCTTTTTGATTTTATGAAAAAAGCCTCATCACAGACTGCAATAAATGAGTTCCTTGCATTAAAAGATTTGTTGACGATCTAATTAACTGTTTTCTGAGTACAGTCAAGCCTGGTCCAATGTGAAAAGATCCTGCTGAGACCAGTGGAAATATTTTTTTCTTCTATACTAAATTGAAGCTTGTTTTTCCACGTTTTTGAAAAGCCATAGCTCGATTCAAGGGGCATGTTTTCCGTTGTCTCGAGGACGATATAGTTTTGTAACGATGAAAAGCGAATGAGGGGAATAAAGATATAAATGAGGCGTCACGATGAATTGAGCTACATCTGTCAATGGCATCCAATTACCAGAACAATGCCGCTAAAGATTACGACCGAGAGACACTTTGTACGACTAACTGGCGTTCGGGCATCAATAACGTGCGCCGTTAAACGTCATCTTCAATCGGTCGAGATGGATTCAAGTATACCCGACGTCAGGCGCAAAGACCTCGCGTATAAAATCTTGAGGAAATCTTATAAAAGATAAACTGTTGGGCAAATAGCGCATTGTTCGTTTTTTTTTTTAAATATTACAATCCTGAAATATAAAGTCGCAAACTAATGATTGGATTAATTGCTGGAAAACCGGATTATCTGTGTGATAAAATTTCACCGTTTAAACGTGAATTCACTGAAAATATGCATGAAAAGCAAAAAAAAAGAGAAATCAAAGTGAGCCTCGTAGTTTTAATTATTACCGTGGAAGCCGCACATTGCACATATTTTTTTCTGACTCGAGCTCATTAATGTAGAAATAAAAAGAGAAAGAACAACGAAAAATAAAAAGGCGCGTCTTAAAAGTATATCCCTGGTTAACGCTCGTCGCCTTGCAAAGGGCTTGGCTGTTCATGCTGTCGGGTATTCCACAAAGATATACAGAAGCATAGTTATCGGAAGGAAGGGAAACAAAACAATGGGCGAGAAAGCGAAAAAAAAAAATGTCTCTGTATGAGGTTGGTGGGCGACGGCGCAGTGCTTTGTGAAATACTGAAATCGTTGAGAAGAGAACGTGGAACGGGGGTTGGCAAAGGTGGTTGCCACAGAGTGGTAAAGCCCGAGGGACGGGAAGTACACGGGTGCGGCGGTTCCATCGTAGATTTCTCGTTATCGGAGAAGCCAATGGCCATACTTTAACAGGTCGAAATCGCCGAGTGAGAACCTTCTTCACCCAGTAAATATCGAATATGATAAGCAAAAGACTCTTTACCGTCTATCGTGGACGAGGATTCTCTTTGGCCCAACAGACTATGGGGTCAAGTGTATTTATTGCCCGCAACGTTGTATTGCGTCTGCTTCAGCTATCGTCAAAATTGTACGATATTTCAAAGTGTATTTAACGTATGAGGCTAAATTTAACATGGAGTTTGAAAGTATAATAATTTGAAATATCGTTTTGTCACACATTCCATGAAATATCGATTGAAATGTTAATGATTCATAGCTACTCAGAGTAACCTCGATAAAAGCTGTGCAATTTATAAGCCAGCACGTTGTTGTATTGTTGTACGAACAATGATAGACAATGAGAGTCGAGACTCTTTTCTGCAGCGGTAACCGACACATCACCGCCGCGTGTCAACCCAACCTGAGAAGTGTGGTACCGAGACTATCGTGGAGGCAGCAACCGCTTCCGCTGCATCCGTTGCGCGGTAACTCTATGAATAGTTCATAAAGTCGTTGCTGGGTGACGAAGCCCCATTCTCAATTTAAGCGCTGCTCACCGGACCTTCGAAGACTCGCACTTCTCTATTTATGTGCTTACAGAGAAGTGGACTGGCCCATGCAAGCAGTAGAGTGCCTGAAAGGCGAACCAAACGATGGTCCGAGGGTATATACATTGAATATTAACTTAAGAAACTGAGCAAAAGGTATACGCGTGCGTGTAAATCGGTGGGAACACTATACAGACGCGCTAGCTTGCTCTGAGAAAAAAAAAAACAAAATCGAAAACACCAGTTACATGGCTCCCCAAAGACCACTAACATTTTTTTTGGGGTTATATAACCTTTTTAAGATCGAAGCTTCCGTTCAATGTTCTTGCATGATTATTTTGAGAAAAAATAACCGGTCGCGGCCATTCAGTAAAGCAAATGTGGACAATAATAATGACTGTTAATAAGATTGCCGAACGTTAAAACTTGCTACTCGGCCATGTTCCGAGACTGAAAGCTATCAAGGAATCACCAGCATACGCGGTACTTCAGAGTTAAAATTTCCACAGCAATAGAAAATTGTCTATAAAATTTCTCGTGCCCGCAAATATTTCTCACGCTTTGGGAATGCGATATTGGTGGCGAAGAATTATTAGGTTGGACCAAAACATTGAAAAACGAAATCTAAAGATTCCGACCCAAATAGAAAAAACAATAGAACTCGAAAGTATCATTCACGGTTGCCTTGATAAAAGAAATAAACGGTCAAGCGTTAATACAAGTGAAAGGCTTCGATCTAACAGAGCTGGAAGAATAACGTGATGTTTCCTTCCTTGTATAGACAAAACAATAAATAAATAATAAATAGATGCATGGATAATATTTTCGGGTTCATCGCCGCGCTCAGCGAGTCGCGTGTTGAACGAAATTACAAGGATTATGCGTAAACGAGAAAGCTGAACGATAAACTCTATCATTACATCATTGTTAGATCGTTGAATATAAACGAGCTTATAAATATTTATAGCTCCATTAAGTGCGTTAAAATTCTTTTAATATTTATCGATTCGACAAACTACAAAGTGCTGAAGAGAGAAACGTTAAAATGGGTTGTTAGAGCGTGTTGGTTACTCGACACGAACGCAATTCCAAAGTTTCTGCTAGAACGATGCTACATTAAAGGGAGAAAAAAAAAGAAAAAGTGGATAACAGGTCACGACTGCGTGTGACGAAAGCACGAGGCTGTGAATTGGCTTTTACAGCTCCGCGAAGCGTAAAAGAAAGAAAAATAAAAGTATCGACGATATTAATCGTATCGATCATCGATAGAACAATTCCTATTAATTAACCCACTCGATGCATTAGACTGATTGTAATTTATCACCTAACATACGCAATGCCAAACAATTCTTTAGGGCCAAGTATGAAGACACTTACCTCAGAATCATTTTGTTGCAATTGGTTGAATTTTAGTATCGTTAACGTACTTTGCACTCTAAATAACGCAGGGTTCTCGAGGAGGCAGCGACAGCTTAAAAAATTTAACTGTTCAGAGTCACAGTAGCCGAAATAACCGCGTTTCTATTTGCTCCTACGTATGTATTGAGAACGAAAAAATAACGAACAAACGAAAATAAAGGGAAGAACGAGAATTCCCCTGTTGCTTCGGATGGTGATGAAAGCGGAATCAGGCGCGTTGGCTCGAGATAGCTGCTGGCAAGCACGAATGAATGATGAATTTGGAGGCCGCGGGGTGACCGGTTCGATTAGCCACTGCTTTCGTGGCAGTATAGTGACATTCGGTTGAAAGCCCCGGTGAGCGTTGATGAGGGCATCTCGCCAAGATGAAGTCCACAAGAACTGGTGAAGCTTGCACGTCTGCTTTTCCATCTCTACGCTGGGGATAATACTTTGAAAGTTTTGTACAGTGATGTATATATATATATATATATATGATCCTGGGCTGGTGTGACGCCTGGCCCAAGCTACGATTACTTCCACCACTGGGATAGTCATCGCTATTTGCTATGTACAGGATAAACGGAGTTTTAAGCCGATATAGATATACAGCAGGGAGCAAAGCTAACTGTGACATTCCTCCGTACAAAAGCTATAGAGAGAAGAATCAAAATACCGCCACTATACAGTAGACTCCCGAGATAAGCTACTTCTCGGCCCAGGCAACTTACCCCGACTACTCATTGATCTTAATCGTCATATATTGATGATTTTTTGTCGGAGTAAGCCGGCAAAGGGCTCCTTCCCGATCGCATTCAACAAAAACTCGGATGACGGAAAGCAGTGGATGTGCATGGCTTCAGCGATTTCCCGAGCTAAGCAGGATTGCCCCGGGTCAATACTCGGATATGGGTGACCGCTTGGCCGTGCACTGGTTTGCGCACCAACTATCAAGCAGGAGGCAATTTTTCCGAGTTCTTGTTGGTAATACAATCAAATCTCAGTATATGCAATACGTACACCCACATTGGCCAGGTTTTTCGCAGTTTCCCCGTGCCCTCGTGTATAAATACGATACAAAAATGCGTAAGGAATAAGTGATTGTAGAGGGGTTGGTTCTGGGAGGAGTCTCAAGGAATGAAATGAAAATGGGAAAAAAGGGGAAAGGACGTGAAAACTTGAAATAGGTGTAACGATGGAAACAATAATTGACAAAATTAAAACTCAGAAGGGAATTGATCTGGTGTGTTTTTTTTTTTATCAAATCCCCATCTTGATTGCACGGTATCGACGCTGATTATCATGTGAATTTCGCCGATAAACAATCGTCTACCACACCTGAGGGTCTGAATTGCCCCAGGTACGAAATTGTTTTCTAGTTTCCTTTTTAACCTAGCTTTTTTCAGTAGCGAATGGTGTACTTAGCTTTTTCGATCCCACCAGTGCCCTAACGCGAGAATCTACTGTACTATTTCTTCATACGACGTAAGCTCGCACTGCGTGTACGACTATTGCCCACGCTCATTTTGTGCGCATGCTGAGTTAGTCAAGAATGTTAATAGAAAATACTCTCATTTCCCACGGTACGTGTCGAGAGGGACTTTAATTATGAGACCCTCGTGTGGCGCAAACTCTGAGGTGTTGGCTGGTGTGTAATGCGGATGCTTATGCTCCTGCAGTATGGTGGGGTTCGTGGCTGAAAGCTAGACGGCTGGACCAAAAGAGGATGCGGAAAAGGAGAGAAAAGACAATTGGAAAAAAGAGTGAGAGAAAGAGAGAGCCGTAGAAAGGCGAGAAGTAGAATTGAAGTGAATCCGATGTGTGGAAACGAGAGAGGGAGCAGTTTTACCCCAGAAGGAGCAGCACCAACGAGTCCCAATTTCCTCCAATGAATCTGGCTCTAATCGTTCGTGGTCGATTAAAATTCACCAGGCCAGCCTGAATATCTCTCGTCGTATCCGCTTAAAGGTAACCCAACTTACTCCGACCTCCGCGTGTCTTATACGGGATCGACAGAGAGAGAAAGAGAGAGAGAGAGAGAGAGAGAGGGAGGGAGGGAGAAGAGAGGGATGAATTTTCCCCCGCGAAGACCTCAACCATTTATAGTTAACTCGTGTGCTCTTCCAACTCGCTCGTGATCTTCGGGAGAGGGATAATTTCGCTTTATATTCTATCTCGGATTTAATTCGGTTGGCACAGTCGAGCGTGAAGACATCTACGGTTTCTCTCTGTCTTCCTTTCTCTTCCTCACCTCAATCCAACGCGATGGAAGAAGGGAAATAAGGAAGATGAAAGTAGGCGAGCGACGGGAAGAAGATTTCTTCGATTTATATTTCCTAGAACGGAAGAATATAATTAACGCACTCTCCGCCAAAATTTAATCCTTCAACCTTATTATCGGGGGTTGGACTGGTCTTAACTGCATGTATACACTATATTGTGAATTTAGGCTTTAATTAAATATTTAATGGAAATATATATACATATAAGCTGACCTATCGCACACAAACCTCTATTTCATCATAGTCATTCCACTCACCAATGACCCAGACAATCGATCTACCTTTCATATACCCTCTCAGTAGTTGAGCTTTCTCCTCCATTTCTCCTCCTGTTTTCTCATTTTCTACCATTAACCACCCTCCAGCTAGTTGTCTCATTTTTATTTGTTTCGTTTCTTCTAGCGTGAAGTATTTCCACTATGCTCCAGTCCAAGCTCGTTCCCCTCTTTTCACTTATATATATATATATACTTTGCCTTTGATAGAACACCCTTCCAGATGGAACGCAGGTTACACAAAACTCACACATCTGTATATATATCGTAAAATTGTACTCTGCGCGTGATCTTGGATTTGTATGGTTAGGATTTCATAATGTCATTATGAATTATTTTCTTGCTGAGGGAATATTAGTTTCTCGGATATATATATACGAGTGGGTTCTTGTGTCCAATATTCGTGTCCTTGTGAGTACCCATCTAGCTTCTGTAGACTTTATTTGGGAAGATTCTTTCATCATAGTTCCATCGAATACTCCGATTATTAGGAAATAATACGTAAACTTGAAACTATCGAGTTTGAAACATTGATATGTCATCAGTTCCAATCGAATCGAACTATTTCGAAAATACATTGCAAACTTCGATCTTTCGACATGCTATTCCCATATGTACCATCAACTTGATTCATAAATATATTTTTCAAGAAATTGCTATAGTCTTTCATTATCATTGACTATTGGAAACTCATTGACTATTGGAATTGTCATTGTGTCATTGACTATTGGAATTGTCATTGTGTCATTGACTATTGGAATTGTCATTGTGTCATTGACTATTGGAATTGTCATTGTGTCATTGACTATTGGAATTGTCATTGTGTCATTGACGAGTAGATTTTCATCAACGACATTACTCCGTGAGATGTTGAAATTTGTCGTTTTAATATTATTTATTGGAGCACGAGTCAGGGAAAATTCCTTTATCTTCCGTTATCGATATCGGCCAATTCACGTATATAGGTATCTGATTGTTGATCGGAAATGAAAAACAATCGTCGTATAAAGAAAAGCGCCTTCCCATGCAGCTTGTAAGAGTCGCAAGCTCCTTTTAGACATTCCCTCGGGTAAAGACGAATATTGCTTGAAATATAGTATCCCCCCCAACTACCCCTAGCATCGATATAAAAACATTTTGGACTCTCCGCGTTTTTGTCGGCTATCCAGCGCTCCGCTCTATACTGGCGGTTGTGTTTTCTGCAATTGTATGTCGACGATAAATTCATCGTAACCCGCTTCACGGATTTCAGGGGAACCTGCAACTGATCCTTATCCCGATTTGTCGTTTTGCCCACTCGATGCAATAATTCAACGTTAATTTTGACAATTTCCCAACGGCTCAAGCTGCCTTTGACAATTGCCAATAAATGGAAAAGACTCATAGAGCCCAGTTGACGCAGTTTTTGCATTTTAATTTTTATCTCTTTCCTGAAATGTTCAATTGGTTCGGCTGTTGGCTCATATACGAATACGACGCTTATCTACCAATGAAAAAATTGCCCGATCCATTTGGCGATCTACCGAAGCCCGGCAATGTGTGACGACAACGAAGTTTTTGTTTTTCAGTCATTTTTTCGACGGATTAAGGCTGCCGTGGGTAGTGACTGTGATTAAGATTTTACCGTTTTTCCACGGTTTGTTTCTTGCGGATAAAAATAATTACGATTGTTATGCACAACAAGACCTTCTCGGGGGGTTAACGTAGCCCCGATTAATTCAATTGATTCATCAATCAATCCACGCACTGTGATTAACGAATGGTATAGGTCCCGATAACTCAATTATGCACCGCAGATTTTTCTTCGAATATATTCAGTAATCCGAGAAAATTATTTGATTTTCTTTCGCGGTAAGTCAAAAGCTTCGGAGCGTCGATCGCCACGGGTATCAAGCCCCGAAGAAACGAACCGGTAATCCAAATAAAATGATAATATATTTTCATCAACCACTTGAAAAAAAAAGCTAGCTTGGAATAACTTTAACCGTTACTTTCACCAATAAATCCGTGCTCTTGGCAGTGAACAATTAACAATAATATTTCCTGGATAGCTAAAAGATACACTCGACGGTGAAAAGCACGCGAAATTCTGTACTTGGTTCAATTTTTCGTTTTCTTCCTTTTCCATTTTTTTTTTTTTTAATGCATCGGTTCATATTTAGTTTTGCTAAACTTTACCAATACGAAAACAAATAATTGCGGTGAACTCCACGCGAATTAAGGATAGCGATGATTAGTCAGAGGTTTTTTCGGGAGCTAAAAGAAACAGAGGATCGGGATAAATGGAGGTATGCGAGAAAAAGTGAAAGGGTGAACTGCGGATGTGAAGCCGAGAGATAGAGAGAGTGAGAGAGAGAGAGAGAGAGAGAGTTGGATACTTGGGTGTGGTGCTCGGTATGCCTGCAAATGCGGAGAAACAGAGCAGTGAAACGGGAAAAGCTTCGTAGCTACGTTGAAAAATGTATCCTGTGGCGTTGCATCTCTAGCATTTCACCTCGGTCTTCCTCATCTCTTTCTATATATGCCATCGTTCGCGGCAGAGAGCCACGAAAGTTTTGCACTCCCTGAGCGTCGAGGGTAGAAAGCACCAGAGCAGAGAAGCAGACTGCTTAGCTTGCGCGTACGGAAGACACCCCACTCACTCAGGCTCGTGACATACCTTAATCCTTCTATAGTCACGCTTCCCTGAATCCTCTTATGGGTATCTCTTTATGCTTTTCTCATATCTCTTCTTTTTGCCACTTTCCGCATCTATCTACAATGCCCTTTTTTCTTTATCTTGAGCCTTTTCTGGTTTTTTCTCGATATATATTTTTTTCGCAGTCAACTAAAGTCCCTGCTGATGTATCGAGTACTACGGACAAATGGACACATTCCCATACACATCACTCGGCCATATTTTTACCTACTCGGTATATAACTAAGCCTGCGTCAGTTTGAACTAATGTCACGAAATTTTGATATCTCATGAGCGTGTCCAACATGCGGCGATCTTAAAACGTTTTTAACGAATTCCTCTATGAATGCCAACATACTTGGAGGGTTGTCGTTGATACTTTCTTGATTTTTTTCATATTTTTATTCAACCCAACAATGAAAATATCATCCAGCACCCATAATATGGGCGCTGTGTTGATGGAATATTGCAGATGAATATTAAGAATTCGTTATGTTCTTGTACCATTGCCTCATGACAATCCTAGCATCCACATCCAATTAACTGCGAGGAAACATTTCGATCTTGAGGAACAATGAGGCAGTGGAAGAGGAAAAATAAGACGAAAGGACAAATAAGAATATTTGCGCATTAATTCTCTAATGAAGATGCAGAAAAATGAAACGAAATAAACGAACAATAAGGATTTCCCAATCACCTCGGATATTTCCATTTCTTACTTTCTTCAGTGAAATTTACTCGCAAAAGAATAAGTTGCCCTCATTTGTTTCTCGACGTACACCGTTATCGGCTCTTCTATCTACTCGTCCGAGGCATCGCCAGGCAGATCATTATTATACGCGCTGAGGGTTCTTACATTCATTTTACCACAGCATAATAATGGCGAGGTTAGCGGTGACTGCAATTATAGAATGAGATAAAATTGATATCGGGATTTCCTGAAGAGTTCGGATGAATGAAATTTACATTTGTTAAATTTTGGTTTCGTTACTTGGATCGATAATCGTCGTTGCCATCTGGATGATAAACATTTCCTGTAATCGAAACACTTTGCTGAATTTTGGCACCCTAGCACTGATGCAGCTTCTTTGATGAGAGAAAAAGAAGTACGAAAATGTTATTCGAGAACGTTCAACAAAACGAAATCGTTTCTCATAGATTTCTTGGCTAATTTTCACGAATATCAATACTAATTTTCCTTGAAGCTATACATTTATATCTAACATAAAAATCTTAAGTTCATAACTGGGAATGTTCAATTTCATATCATCCAAAATATAAATAAATTTTCAATTCTTGCGTCAATTTTTTGGAAAATGATACAGAGAAATGATGGTATTTAGTTATGTGCATGTATGTATATTAAATAATTAAAATGATATTGTTAATTATGGAAAGGGGTGTCAGTGATAAAAGCACAAGTAATTGGAAAACGAATGAATCGAAGGTGCCAGAAACCAGAAAACATGAAGATGATTGTTTATTAATCGTGGATTATCCTATCAGCATTTTTATTTTTGATTCGTGATGAGCGAAAGTTTGAGTTTTTTTAGCTGGCAATCTAGCATCGTATCATCGTACTACTGGCAGGTGCCGACTTCTCCAGACTCTCAAATAAAACAGAAAATTTTTCTCTTATTCCTTCATCTTTCGACGAATTATTCATTACGTTGACTCGAACAGCAAACCCAACTTTTTCTGAGACTATAATCTTTACCGGCAATCAGGTAGTTTTCTTATTTGTTTTGACGCGAATGACTCCGTTTACCATACCTAAATTATCGGGTACAACCGTTTTTATTAAGGGGTCACGTATAATCCAGGAAGGATTAAAGTATGTGAGATAATATTTGAGATTTTTTTTTCGCGAATAAAATTTTATTCAAGCGAATGATCGTTTTATACATTCAAGGATATAACATTTTTTTTATACGGTAATTTCTAAAAATCTCGACGAAACATTTATGAAACTAAATTTTTTGAATAAGAAAATAAAATGAAGTAAATAAATTACTCACCATGAATATCTCGGAAACGAATGGACAAATTTAGGCGAAATTCTCCCCAGTCATTCTCAATTTAATCATTTAATACCTGTCGTAAGATTTTTTTCGGTACTTGGCATATATACAATATATATTTTGTTCATCACAAGCAAATAAAATTTTATATACGAAAGATATTCTCCGTTATAACCATAGGTGTCTCACGGAAAAGCATATATGTAAAAATATATGTTTTACATTTTTCAATTACATGCGTGACATACATTTTATTCATATTAAATATATTTCTACGGCAAAAAAATTATGCACATTTTTGCATACCCCCCTCCTCCCATGAGTTTCATTCTTCCTAGGTGTATCAAACCCCTTTCAGGAAACAACCAATTTTTGACGTTTATAAATAAATAAACATAATTGTGATTCGATCAATATACGTAAGAAAATGCTTACGACATATACATTGTGTAGACCAATTGAAATGAACGTATAGAAGCTAAAAGCTAAAATGCATGATACGAAACTGCGGATAATACGATTTCACGATTATTTCAATGGTGCAGGGAAACAAAAAATGCATTCTCCGTTGCATCGATCGTTGAGTATTTCGCGAGAGCGCATATTTAAAAAAACCCGAAGAGGACAAAAGTTGAGAGTAAAAAAAGATGGTAAAGAGAATAGAAAAAAAGAAAGGGTTTAAAATGGTTGGGTGCGGGAGCACGGGGAATGGAGAGGGCTCGGGAGTGAAAGCTTCCAGTGGAAATGGAACTGAGGCATCTCCACGCGCGTGCTCCAGGCCCGATTTCTATAATTGCAGAATGGATGGTTGACGCTTTTCCCCGTTTCTGCCCTGCCGCACACCCCCCCGGTAACCTCTTCACTTTCCTCAACCAAGTTTTCCCCGGTAAACTTAATTTCATACCGACTACTTATATGTATAGCGAGAGCCGAGATGAGAGGATGGGCGAACCGGTGAAAACGTTGGCTCTACGCGCGTAATCGCCGTTGAAGAACGGAACAAGTCTACGATCGTGTTTGCCCTGTTCCCAACAGCAGACGCTATTCTATAACGTTCAGAAATACCATTTACCGAACAATGGACGCAACACTAAAATAGCGAGAAGAATCCACCGGCTCCGACAAGATAGGGAGCTCTTCCTTCGACGCTGCGGCATTCATACGCGTATATATTTCACATGTACGAAACAAAATGGGATAGGTATCTTTGTATACAAAAGATCGTGGTTGAAGGGGGGAAAAAAAAAAAAAACGGGGAAAAAGAAGAAACGACGAGAAGGAAGAGAAAAAAATCGAGAAAACGAGCGCATCTCGTAATCTTTATGAAAAACAAAAAGCCCGATATATGGACTGGATTTATTATACAACAACGAGGGAAATTTCATCGCATTACGATCTCAATTATCGCATTTTTTCCACATCACGTACGAGTCAATCGAAAATCTTTTTCCAAGCTTTTTAACGATCGAAATTTAAAAGAAAATTGATCGCGAAGAAAATTTGAAGCTATGGAAGACATATTTTAACTCGCACACGGACGGAACAGCATTTAAAGTTAAAATTCGAATGCAGAATGTCGGAATTTTTTATAAGATTGCGTGTTTTCGATCACGAGTTGCTTATATCGAGGTAGATCAAGGTAGATTTTAAGAAATATTGAATTTAAAAAAAAAAATCCTTCGATCCCTTCGAATTTCACAAATTTTTAAACATCGGTCTACATTTCTTTCTTCTTTTAACCTCAGATAAGATTGTTTCATGATATTGCCACCATGGATTCATTAGACTGATTGAAAAATTATAGACTGGATTATAGACACGATTGGTATGTGGTATGTGCGTAATTCATGTAAAGTCTGTGACATGGGGCCGTGATGACGAGTATATGCACAAACCAGCATTAATAACCCACTTGACACTTGATGTACCGCGATGGAGGGATTACAACGCCCGTAACTGTACACCGATAAGGATTCTCATACCGCATAGTTTCACGAGTACTACGCGCTTTCCGATTATATTCGGCTGGTCCCATCGCTGTATCAACAATGTTCGTATTAAATGTCTGCTGGCGAGGTAAGCAGCAAAGGAATATTCTATACCTCCTCTCCTATTGCTAAAACTAAGCTCGTCCAAGATTCACCACAATCAAAGAGCCCGTCCAAGTTTCGATGGTTAACGTTGTATACATACGAGAGAAATAATCTATTGGCCGTTTGATCCAGAATATCTGATAGATGATAAAGGCTTTCAATACACAAACATGCAAAATATTCATGGGATTTTCACATTGTTTCCTCATTATTTCGTCTCTTTAACGATGTATTTTTAAATAAACTGACGACTAAGCAGTTTTACTTATATCGAAGTACCCACACGAGATTATTGACACTTAAATTCTATTGTTATCAATCAAAATGTTGCCTACTCGTGAATTTATACTGGATTTGAGTTAACGATGGTGGGCATATTTATACTCGTCAATTTATTTATGAACTAAATAATTGTTAACCTTCAAAATGGCGGATGATTCAACCCGTAGACTACTGGGCCTCAAAAATTCTTTAAAGTAAGTCATCAGTGTTGCAATTGCACCTATTGCCATGGCGTGGCCAACAACGATTCGAAATATTTAAAAAATCATATTTTAGTACACAAAAATTTCTCCAATCCACCGCCAGGTGGCGAGTATCGTGAGCATTTTCCGTCTTGCGAATGCGGACTCTCGGGCTATAAAGACTCGCGACCCTATCGCAGATCGACGAGTTCGCGAGCTAAGTCGTATGCCCCGACGAAAGCTAAATGAATGTTTTTTTTTTTTTTTCGGGCTAAAGACGTTTACAGATCATGGAAATAGGAACAAAGGACAAAGAACTTGTAAGTCTGGAAACGAAGTAGTACTGGATCCGAAATTTCGTTACATGCTGGATGTCGGCCATGATACGTAGCCTGGATCAGGCACAAATTCAGCTGGCAGGATTATACTGATATGGGCTGGATTCTAAGCGGATTAAATTTCTGCTCGGGTAGTAATAACAGATTTTCAATGACAGCCAGAGCACACGCTAATAGCGGCCAGCAAAACGTTAAAATTTTTCGCGTTCTTCAAGTTTAAACCCATTTTTAAAAAAAGACTCCCCGTTCGCGACGGTTGGAAGTAATCGTTATGATTTTTCGATCCACCCTAGCCGTCAATCGTTTCAATTTTGCAAATGTCTACATCCATTTTACCTATACCTTCGCACCTTTCTCTCGTACTGAATTCACGGCTGTAAGTTCTATCCTCTGACAAGACGGCGTACTAATTAATCTTCTCGTATTGTACATCAGGATCAAGTTATGGCAAGATTAATATACCTAGATATGGAATTAGCACTAGATCGACTACCTGACCGGACGGATTCTCGATATCAGGTTTTCAGGGTGTAAGAAAAAAACGATCAATCCGTTTTACGAGTCGAACGTTGCTCGAAAGCGCGATGTCACACTCGTACATAAAATACCGCAAAATATCGAACAGACGTTTGCACTTTCGGGTTTTATTTTTAATGGTGTACGTATATGCGGTGTCCACACAGATATATATCTCTGAAACATTATTGGAGACATAAATTTCCAAAAATAAAATCTCCAAGTAGTACGATGTATGTATGTATGTACAGGATCGAAAACTGAAAAAAAGTCATGTACGAATGGAGTGAAAAAAAAATCCGCGAGAAGAAAATTTTTCGTGCGCACTGCATGGGAGACCAGTTGGTCCTCAATGGGCAGGCTTTTTTCTTTGCTTCACACATGGTCCAGAAAATTTCAGGAGAGCAATAAAATTTTTTTTAAATCGACATCAGCGCACTAATTGATCACTTCGATCAACCCGGCATAATAAGCTTCCCGTAAAATTAAGTACAAATCGACAGAAAATAATGCAACGCGATATTTCCATGAACCAAGCGTTGACTATAGCCATGCGGGCTCTTTTCAAATGCCATCAAATTGATAGTTTCAAAAAATGTTTTCATCATTTCCGAGAGCACAGATGCATGCTCAGCACCAATAGGTATCTACAGGGTGTCCAATAGGAAGGTGTGAAAACTAATAAATTGGTATTTTGCAATAAATAAAGGAACCAGATCAGTGGAATTTTTTTTTAATAGAAGAGAGTTGTCATTTTTATTTTATGTCAATTTATTACAAAAAAACGATGTTTCCATAGAAAAAATTATATATTTAAGCAAATACTAAAAAAAATGTCAAAATCAATGATAAATATTTTCAAAATGTGAGCCATTTGAATCACCACAGTACTCTAATCGCTTTTTAAAACTATTAAAAACGTGTTCTATAGTTTCATTTGAAATGCCATCGACAGTCTTCCTTATTCCTTTGACCAAATCATCTACAGTTTTTGGGTTGTTTTCATAACAGTGATCTTTAATATAACCCCACAAAAAATAATCACAAGGATTGAGATCGGGTGAATAAGGGGGCCATTCCATCCCTGTTCGTGTAAATCGAGGATATCCAAGGCCGATAACTCGATCACCATAAACTTTATTGATGGTTTCGAAAACTTCTTGTGTTCGATGAGGTGCTGCTCCGTCTTGCATAAAGTAATAATTCTTAACGAGATGTTTTTTCTTTGCATAGGGAAAGTATTGTGTCTCCAACATCTCTTTATAGCTCTGTCCGGTAACAGTAGATTCAAAGAAATGCAGGTAGATCCCTTTTATTGAGACAGCTGCCTATACGGATACTTTTACAGGATGTACTTTTTACAGGAATAACTTTTTCTTCGATAGTTAGCTCACTCATTTATAAGAAGACTGTCCGCTTTCTACCACAGCTAGAATATAACTGACAGGTCTCAGGTACAAATTTCTGAAACGCAGGGTTCCTTACAATGTTAGAGAGGGAGGGGAGATTCGATTAGTTTTCACACATTCCTATTGGATACCCTGTATATTTGAAGACCCGCAAACGAATTTCTTATTTCTTTTTTGCGCGAACATATTCACTCATCCAGGACGAGACCAGATTAAATAAACAATATGATTTTTAGTCTCGCGGGTCTAGTTCTCGGATACCGTGTATCGCAAGAAACGGAAATAGAATTCATCGGTATATTCTCGCGTTCCCGTACAATTTTCACGAGAGTCAGAGAGAAAGAGAGACACGAGGTTGGCTCTCGGCCTGTCGTACTTTTGGACTAAAGCGTCAGTTCGAAGTGAGCGAGTGGTTTCCGTGCACGTATAATTCAAGTACGTATATGCAACGGACACTTTGAGATATTTGGCGTAAAATGTACATGTGTTCGAGTGTGTGTGCGTGCGCGTGTGTTGGCCGAAATTCTCCGAGGCTTAAAATTTCATCGCTAGAGCGCGTGAAGCCGCACACGAGAGGAAGAGCAACGGGGATGCTTCCGCTGTATAAATTATTGCTGAGCGGCCCGATTTCACGTGCCACTTTTGGCACGCTTCTATTATTGTTTACACCACGTGACTAGTCGTTTAGACAGGCACACACGTTTCAAATTATTTATTTTACTCATATAATACGATCCGATCTCTCTCTCTCTCTCTCTCTCTCTCTCGCCGATCTTGTGTATCAGCAATTCCGTGAAACTTCATGCCTCTACGGGCGGATGAAACGCACATTTGACCGGTCGTAAAAATACGATCGTCTACTGACATTATTCTTCGAACTGATCCAAATGACATTGCGCGCTGCGCATAAATTCGTACTACAATAATCAGAACGTATTCACAAAGTATTTTTTTGAAAATCAATTTGTTGGTACGACGTATGTAGAAAGCCATAAACTTTTAACGTTCGCATGTGTGTATGATGTACTGAAAATTTTGTTTTTAATTTAAAGACCATAAAATCCAAACTTTTGCATCAAATTCATTGCCCAAAGATTCATGTTCACTGCCCTCGTCTAAGCTCAAAGTTGGAACATATGCGGAAGGATCCAAGTCACTCAGGCCGAATTTTGTGTACGAGGCTCGAAATTCAATGCGAAAAGAACTGAGAGAAGGTTTAAAAAAATTGGCGACATTCAAATTTTTTAACAAAAAAAATCGTAAACTTTGTGCGTACCAATTGTATGATTGTTCGAAGTTTTTCCAAAATTTCTCATCGCGAATAACATGATTTGCATGAATGTGTCGAGTGACAGTATTATTGGATGACATCGTTAATTGATATATTATAGTCAGCACTTTTGGTCAGCGTGTCTTTGCAATTATTCATTTGTGAGTTTGCCATTGAAGAATTTTTACGTATTCTGCACTGAATCAATCATATGATAAATCACTTGTTTGACACAAACATTCTTGAGACTCTTCGGAACGCCGGATATATATCTATGAAGTTAGTCTGTGAACCTCCATCCTTGAAGAACAAGGAGAGAGAAGAGCACGCGTTCGTGTTCATTCCTGCTAACCTAAAGGACAAGTACTAAACGTTTCTTGCCATAGTAAGAATTACAATTCGTTAATATGAAGTCCCTCTGCGCAAAGATGCCCAGAACTGATGACTTAATTTTTTTTTTTCCATACGTCTCATTATATCATAAAAAGTGAGGGAGTAATTTAAGTTTAAGGCCTCGTTACGGCATATTTAAAATAAGCAGAGAGAGAGAGAGGGAGAGACAAAGAGATAAGCTTATATTTGTAGTATTGTGCTAGCACGAAAGCGGCGAATGGTAAAGAGTAAAGTGGAGCCTGGCACGTGTACATTTCGTGTTGTTAAATGATATTCGTGATGCAGCACTTGCGCTACGGATATTTGAATTTCATAGAGCCTCCCGCTGTTCGACTCTCAGGCACTATGTATATTTGGCCTATGGATGTAGAAGTAATGTATTTTACACAGTGGTGTTGCATGCGCTTTGTGTGCGGCAGAGCGTGAATTAAAAGTACAGTCGGATACGACCCCCCTGTGGTGCCGGTAATTATGTATTTTCATACCTCTCTCTCTCTCTCTCTCTCTCTCTCTCTTTGCTGTGATCGCCGATGCGGCGATATCGTGGGCTGATCGAAAAGCGTGAAAATCCCGTCGCGAGCTGCAAAGGTTCTGCGTGCCAACTATTAGCAAACGAGAAAGCACGATAACGGTTAACGATATGAAGATAACAACCGTGCAAAATGCGTGTACCACAACGGTGTTTGAAGTTGAAAAAAAATCACCCAACTATAATCATCATTCAAACAAATCCGTGACTATTTTTTTTTGGATATTGATAAATTTCGACGAAATATTGTTAATTTTATTGCACCCTCGCTGGAGGATTCAACGGAATATTTCATTGAATTTTTTTCAAACTTTTTTTTTCATTTGCTATTCATCCACAGTCCCCGGGTATTTCACTCAGTATCGAGTCGGCTAGGATGCTGCTGTAACCGTGCCTCATTATTTAACTTTGATATTTTTGTCCCTGTATAAGCCAGTTTTACCCTCTTGTGGCCAGAGAGCGGGTGTACCCTGCACTATTGCATTTACACGAAGGCACGGGGAAAGTGAGGAGAACCCACGCTGATATACAAACGATCATATTTCTTCCTGATCCTTTGGTGTTCGTATGAGAGTAAGCATCGAGTACGGACACCACAGTCCCAGTAAAAGGGACCTCCAGCTCATTGATCGATACGCCTGCCAGCTAAACGGTTTGTCCATTCAACACAGCCCTGGCTGCTCAACTTGGGAGCTGGAGGGAAATTCATATACTCGGGTATGTTATTATTCATATTGTTTTTAGAAATATTTAAATTCAACAATGCATTTTCAAATTAATATACTATGTATCTTAGAATTGATAAGATTTCATTATAAGCTGGTATACCAATTACGTAATATTACCTCACACTTGAATATAAATTTTCATAAACGTTGTATGCATAATAACTTTACATAATTCATATGAATCTTCAATATAAAGTGACCCTTTGACTCAACCGTTTAAGGATGTATTTGGCTGTACAATCCCAGCAAAATCAGGGCGAATTTGGTATTTCACAACTTCTATGCATAATATATACTTAGATGATTGAAAAAGTGATTTTTAATTACGTAAAAGGGTCGAATATTGCTTAGAAATATGTTTTTCGGTACTTTTACTGAATATTTTAAGTAATTCACGAATATTTATGATACTCGACAAAAAAATTTTGTCTGGGAAAACCGACCTGAATTCAACCTTCAAAAATAAAATATATAGTAAATATTATTAATATTATATAGTCCCCATTCACTAAATAGTAATTGAATATATAAAAATAGTGCGTCTAATATCATATTTTTTAAATTTTAGTCATTTAAATTTTAGCAGGATAAATAGTCGAAATAAGAGCTGTGACCCCAAGCCGAAGACGCGGCAATATTGCACCGTACCGCGCGCGTTATGGTTACGTTGGCAGAATTTTTTTGGCTTCCGTAGTCCGGTCAGAACCGGACACAGCTATTTGACAGTTTGAGATAGAGGATAGAGAGAGTCGCGCGTCCGGCTGTAAGTCAATCTGAAGTGTAAACAATATATACCGTTCGAGAGGCAAATTAGTGTCGGAAAGCCAATTTCAATAAATTAATCTTCAAAAAATCAACTAAATCAATCATCCTCGATCATATCTGCAAAATAAGAAAAAAAATTAATCATTGGCTCGAAAAAATTGGTGGCTGTTACTGAATTACAGTACTGCCGCTATTCAAGTGTCGAACAAGCGCCCGTGTCACCCGGCGGCTACATTTTCTCGCAGTTTTCTTTTAATTTCTTCCAAACGAGGTAGGGAATAGCCGTGGAATTTTCGCATATAGCTGACAGCTGTAACTATTAAAAATGTGTAAATTTTAAGTCGCCCATTTTTCCTTCGATACTATTATCGCTATTATACATGCATCAGCCTGACAGTTCCCCTTAAGAATTCATGTTAAAACACGAAAAATTGAAAAATTAAATAACTTTGGTACGGGTTATACGATCGCGTCCAAATTTCACACAGATGTTCAGAATACAAGTTAGAACAATCTGTATAATTTTCATCGTCCTAGCACTATTTTTAACTGCACGCCTGTACATCCTTAAGGAGGTTCTTAATCCAGAGAAAAACGGTAAGAATGATTCTAAAATTTGAGAGGAGGTTTGTGCTTGAGGTTTGTTTGTGATCAATTCACTGCAGTGGGGGCAACGAGGGAAGGGGGAGGGGACTGAACATCACGCTTAATTAAAACTAAAAAAAAAAATCTGCGCAGACTCCGAATCAATCCTTATTGTCACCGTTCAAGTGACATCACGATCCTCGAACGTGACATCGTGTGCAAATTCTAGGGGAAAAAAGCCCTCCAGCGATATATCCATTGAGTTTTATATTTTCAGAAGAAAAAGTATATTTCATATGGCATTTCTGTATGAAGGATATTCGTTTTTTTGCCAACTATGAAAGAACGTGGCAGCCTTACTAATCTACGAATTACAGCCGCGACATAGATAACAAAGGGAACTTGCATTGAGGGAGTGTATGGTGGTTTGAAAAAAAAAGAAAATACAAAAAAAGAGTTGAAAAAGTAACGAAAAAAATTGAGAGGATGTTCACGGCATACTAGATGTGGACCTGGAAGAGGAGGGCAATCTTTGTCGCGCGATGCAAATGACGTATACGCATACGAAATTCGAATGAGCCCGAGCGTTGCAAGCCCGACGACGTATAGTTTGATTAATTACCCACCAGGCGGAGAGGCATACGCGCGAATGGGAACGAGAACAGGAACGCAGGCGTTCGCGTTAATCTTGCTGCACCAGGAGGCAACGAGGATGGGGCGAGGAGAGAGGAGGGGGGAGGGTGGCGAAAGTGTAACACCGACGAAATATATGGATGTTTTCCCGATTGTTTCACCAATCACTCACTGACGAAGATGGACGATCCCTAGCACCACTCCCTTTCACTCATACAACTACTATTATGCGTCATCTATACTCCCATTACTGCACTGTACTATATACACGGGGCTATATGGTGCGTATTCATGCTCGATAATACAGGGATATCTATGCCAAACCGACCAGCATCCGTTTCTCTCATCATTTGGATCCATTATTTTTCATACTACGAGCGCACTCAGATATTTTTATTTATCTCGTCAGCCATTAGCTGTACTTGTGATTTTTGTTATTTTAATGAAAGCCTCAAAATATTGGAACACTTGCACATTGCTTCCTCATTATTTTATTTCAGCTAGAAATCATTTTCTACGAGCAAATTGGTTTTTTAATTTTGGTTTCCTCATAGAGGAAGCTTCGCGAACGAAATAAAATAATTAGGAGGCAATGTGCGAGTTCCTGATCTGCATCCTTTCTTCTACTTAATTTTTTTTTTTACTGGATTCCCGCCAAATTCAAGAACAAGCGTCGTTGTCACCTTGCCTATTCGTGTAAAAAGTTTCTCGATAAATTCAAAGTCTCGCAGGGTCTAAGCCCCTTAAGAAATTTTAACGAAAATTTCCGCAAACAAAGGGGATTTGATGCCCGATATATGTGCAAAGTTTAAACAAGATCGGTAGATTCGTTTTCGACATGTGACCATTCGAATTTTGCGAATCACATCGTAAAAGTGATTTTTTTTTTACGATATTATTCAAGTATTTTTGTGCTTGCTTGCGCATTCATAAGTTCATGAAGTATTGCCAAAAATGAACTGACAAAAAAATCCAAGTGCATTTTACAGTCGTTGCGCAACGACGATATAGAAAACAATTAACGAAATAGCAGACGATCAGAGCCGAACGTTGCTCGAGTTGAGATGAAATTCCCGATATGGTAAGGCCATATATAGTCATAACGTTCGAAAGCATGACTCCGGAGCTTTCGCCTCGTGTGCCCGACGTTTCGTATAGACCGAAGCGTCTCCAAGTTTTTAGCGAATTGAATGGAACCCGCGAGAAGAATAGAATGGCGAGAGGATAAAGAAAAAAGGCGTGAAAGCGTCTGACGGCGTAAGGAGTGACGACGAAAGCCAGACACGAGAGACGTCGCATTTCGCAAAGGAGAAACAAAGTTGGCCCAACCACCTGGAAGACGGAAGAGGCTGCCGGATACCGCCACAGCCACTCTACCCACCTCTCGTCTGTGACTACTTATGTCTTTCCATCTATCGTTCTGACTCTTTCTCTCTCTCTCTCTCTCTCTCTCTCTCTCTCTCTCTCTCTCTCTCTCTCTCTCTCTCTCTCTCTCTCTCTCTCTCTCTCTCTCTCTCTCTCTCTCTCTCTCTCTCTCTCTCTCTCTCTCTCTCTCTCTCTCGTTTTAGCCTCTTTCTATTCCCCTCCCTCGTTCTCACGTCTCATTCTCACCTATCGAGAGGCCAATGACACACATATCTTTCCCCGAATCCCCATTTTTTTGCCCAGACACACGTCGTCATCCTGCCCTAACGTAGCATCATATTATATTCACCTCGTATTTTGATCTTGGATCGAATCCCGAAGCGGAACTCTGAAAAATCATTCGTACACATTTTTAAAAGTGTGAATGACGTCGATGTCGATTTATACTGATGTAAAGTTCATCGACGTTAAATAATATACCTCAACGCGCCAAAAACTTTTATAATTTAGATTATTGTCGATCATTGTTCATTTTTGATGATCAGGCATTTGTAAATGTATCTCCGGATTGTTTCGAACCTGTAAATAATTGTACCGCAATGCAGGAAAACGAAACAATAAGTGGTTATGATGTTGATTCGAATCGCTTACAAAAGTATTACTCGTCCAGTATGCTGCAAACATCCCCTCTAGTGGGTCGTATATAGGTAACAAATTTCTCCCTTTATACAAGCAGGTGCTGTAGCGAAATGGCAGTACGGTACGCTCATGTTCCATGAATCTTTTCGAAGATAAAGGGATGGCAGTTAACGAATATACATATGTACATTACATTCGAATGACCGTTATCACATTGAAATTTCGATAGAAATACGTTATATAACTTTGGTCTCTGATCTCCAAAAAATTTGACTTCTAAATTGAACTTTTCGATAATATGCTTGATGGAATAATGGCGGAAGATAAGTTATTCGTCCGTGAAATTTATTACTCTAACGGATGTTTTTTCTTTAACGGTATTGTCGCCTTACAAAATTCAAATTCTCCCATCTCAATAACATCGAAAAAAAAACCCTTTAAATACATTCTACGAAAATAAACATATTCATTTTTTTCTGCTACAACTGCTCAAATGTGAATAATTTTTGTAATGCGTTCAATATTCTAAGCAGTGAATAATTCTTCGAAACAAAAAGGCATCCACGATACACCGTTAAACAGTTCTCAAAACCATGAACAGATACGACCTCTGCATCTATGCAGTGGATTAAGCCCAGGCTCACATTTACTTGACTTGTTTTTTACGTTGAATAAGTTTACGAACCGATTTTTCCTGTAAGTTCTCGATAGATCTGACTGACGACATTTTGGCCTTATTCTGGGGGTCTAACCACCAATTTACGAAATTTTTTATCAATCGAATATTTCCGATAGATTCCTACTTATTGATTCGCAACCATATGTACAACGCTCAACGTCCATCCCCAGAGACTTATAATATATATGTATATGCCCGCAATATGAATCGTTCGATTGATTCTACTCGACGTATATAAGATCCCGCAAAAGTTATTTCTCGAGATTCCTTCGACTTTCAAGCGGAGTCGAAGAGCGTCTGAATGACAAGGATTCTAGCCCGGGATAATAGTAAAATGTAAAAGTGAATGGATACTGCATATGGGTGCTTTGGTATAAAGCCGATGAGCAGGACACCATGATAATAGCAGAAATAGCAGCAGGAGACACGAAATGTTGGAAAAGTTGCTCGATATAGTCACGTTCTCGCGCATTTTGAGGTTCGATAACGATATGGTGCCAAACGAGATCTCGACGTCGCACGAGAATGACGATGAAGACGTCCCTCGGGATCGAGGAAGAGAAAAATTTGCGATCATTGGGCACCGCAAAAGTTTCCAACAGCGGTATATGTACGGTAACAAACGCTCGGAGGTCTCCGACAAGAAGCGAAGTTTCCACGAGAGGACAGTCAGAGGGCAAACCGCCTGGCTGTTTTGCCGCGGTAACTGCGACAAAATTCTCATCGACCCCTGTGACGCCCATCCTCGCCCAAGAATAGCCACATTTCCTGAGTCTTGCAAAATTAGCGAGACAACTGTGCTACATGATGCATGATGTTACAGCTCACGGGGAGCTCACAGGGAGTATAATTGTTTGCCGATGAAAGAGTTGATGAACAATCGAATGAATGAACCACAGCCCCAATTACATCAAACTGATGAAACTACTAAACGTTAAATGAGTTTTCCAAATTTAACGGCGCTCGTTAGAATAATAAATGACAAATATATGACTTGCCAAATAGTGACGAAAAATGTATAATCTATAATAAGCTTAAGTATTTAGGAACATCACGAATTCGTTGTCATCGCCTCAAATTTTATGACAACGTTGAACGTACAATTGAAATGAATGGATGAATGATTAAAAAGTGTCATACTGGGCAGCATAATGACGGTACATATTGATCGAGGATATACTCGAGGTGGAAGGTGAAAGTTTTGAACAACACAGGTTCGGGCTTCTATATGGAGACGTCGACGAGTATCGAAGTTTCCGCGAGGACAGTTGATGCGGACAGTCGATTGTCCTGTTGCATGCTCCGCAAAACTACCCTTCCTCTCACACCGTTCTCCCAACAAAATGAAACGCTGGCGGGCAAAATCGAGCGCAAAAGCCCCGCCGTCGTCTCACGGAAAGTTAACCTTTGCCATGTCAACAATGCTGACGTGTTTTGAAATGAAAAATAAAAAAAGCGAGAAAAAAAAATAATTTCAAACATCTCGAGATTACTCACCAGTTGAGAGATGCAGCCT